>JAQFXU010004672.1:0-13029 GCA_034693705.1 Spatulosminthurus flaviceps | reverse complement strand
AATTATCTTGGGTGAAAAATATTTTGGTTCTAATTATCTTGGGTGAAAAATATTTTGGTTCTAATTATCTTGGGTGACAAATATTTTGGTTCTAATTATCTTGGGTGAAAAATATTTTGGTTCTAATTATCTTAGGTGAAATACATTTTGGTTAAATTATTTTTGGGTCAAACCACTGGGCGAAAAGGGCTTTGGGTGAATCAGCCTAGACCCGTTTTAGTAGACAAAAAATTCTATCATCGTACGTATACGTGATGCACCATATGTTTAAAAACTTCCTTGATTTTGTAGTTGTTGTCTTGACTGCACACAACGCAATTTTGTTGTCCCCGCGGCGGGATCGGGGCCGGAATATGTCTGTTCGACTTTTCCGAAAAGTCACACTGAGTAGGAGGAGGATTTTTACAGATGTATCTTGAAATGAAATTTTTTGCGTCTCGATAATCCGAGTTAAAAACAGTTTCCGTGGCGATTGTGCAGCTGTCGTAGGGCTCGTTGTAGGGAATATGGTACTGCCAGTTATTTGATAAAGAGTCAAAGCGAAAATCCTCTTCGTGACATGTCATTTGTTGATGCATGGTCACATGATAGGGATAAGGCTGTCATAGAATTGAAGCAAATCAAGCAGTTTAAAAAAGTCCATGAGTACAAAAATGCTGGCTACAAAACATTTCCTCACCATTCCATCATTAGTATCTGAAAAAGAGGTACTGGGTTACAAATTCCTTGGGATAATTTAAGCACGTTTATGTCTTAAAATGCACAAAGATATTAGACAGTTAGCGCAACCTTTTACGTATGACCCGTGTAGAACTTATGACACTCATACGCACATGCGTAAAGGGTTGCGCTAACTCCTTATTGTGAAGGAATACAACCTTGAACTGTGTGATCAATTACTGCAGAAAATATGTAGCGGGCGGAATTCTCATGGAATTCAGGCACAACCAATAACCTGGAAAATTTAAAAGTTGGAAGCTTTTACAAGTCACCTTAAGTTCGGCAGTAAAATATAATATAAATTAGTTCATTAAAGAATCATACATCAGTTGAATCATCATTGTCTCTCGGCAAGGTACGTCAACATAATTATAATTCATGTGGAAGCTACTTCGAGGGTTTTGACTACTGGCGTAAGCGTAGATGTAGGGATGCTGTGATGTTTTGGATGGACGTTGGGAAGGACAATATCAAAAATATACAAGAATTAAGAATTCAGTGACAAACAATTATTGGTTAAAATAATTGTAACTACAAACCCGAACATGAAGATAGGTTCGTCTCCGGCAAGGTACAGCCGCAGCTTTATCATTTAAACCCAAAGCGTTCCCTTCCACGGCATCGGGCAAATTAATATCTTCCCCACAGTCTTTGCAAGCAAATTCCACATCAAATTGTCCATAAGCCATCGCCATTGGACTCGTCACTGCTTGCACGATAATACCTTGGACTTTGACATGGGTAGTAATGTGAAGATGGATCCACTGGTGGAGGTACTGAATTGTTGTGTACTCACGAGTTGGAAAGTTAGTCTTAATTTTTCCCCACCAAATCTATTATCATGCAGTACCAACGGATTATAAGAGTCAGCCAAAATATTTTACTGATATTAGAATCTAATGCAAACCCGTAAATTTCTACCTGCTGAACTTCCCCCGCCCCACATGTTACACATGAAGTCCGAATATATTTTGCATTGCGGGTGGCAGCTTCGGTAATAAATGGCTTAAAAAGAACACCCTCAGGTAAATCCGCCGCATAATCCGAAAATACTTCATCTGTAGGGGTAAAAAAGCGTCGGAAGTAAGTTGTCATGAAATCATGACTTGGTGAGTTTGGTTTTAAAAACTCGTGAGGTGAGACAGATGAAATAGGATTTGACAAACATAACTGAAGATTTGTTTAAATCATAATAATATTTAGTTAATAAGTTAGTAAAGAAAGGAAGCGTGCAGGGGTGAGGCAAAAGAACCGCTAAAATTGGGCTGTATGTTCAAAAAATTACAAGACAAAAATGACCTGTGACACACAAAGGAAAATTTCTTGGTTTCGCAGCATACGAATGTAATTTTGGAATCCACAGAAATATTAGTAGATTTTTGAAATACCAAACCATTTCAGAAATTCTTAGCTTCTAGCACAAGTCCGGCACAACGCACCGCTACACCACAACACTTAACCTGTCACACGTCACAATACACTGCCAAAACATAAAGGAATAAAGGAAAAAATCTATTCTCTTAAAGTTAAACCTTCTAAATTAAAGGAATACCTAAAGATGCGTATACGTTTTCATTTGTAAGTAGATTATTTGGACATGGAAAGTGATATTATTTGATGGGATTTAATTTCGGTTTCCTTGGTAATTAAAAAGCTCATGTTTTCTTAAAATCTCTGAGAGATTGCTAGATGTGGACAAGTTAATATTTCTGAAATATTCCCGATGTTTAGGGTGGTGTCAAATCTCTCATAAAATACCGTTCTCCGTACGATTACTCAAACAGGTATAGATATATAGGTTACCCAAACCAATACAAGACCAAAGTACGGAGGAGTACTTGATTCGATGAAAGTTGAAATCGGATATGCCGTTTTGGATAAAACAATAATTTATCATGCTTCCTATTCATTACTCAGATACTGTAGGACCAATTTAAATAAAATATTTTGTATGCATAAAATACGGCACTCGCAATTATAAATACGTTGATGCTAGAATCCGTTAGTGGTTTTTTGAGGAAAAAATTATTGAAATTATGGATATTTTTAAAACCAACTTTTGTAGGTTATTATCGTCGGACAACTTCATATTCGTTGCACGATTTTCAATGACAAGTATTCACTTGACTTGTTTTGGCTGCCATTTAAAGGTTCAGTGTTTTATTTAGAACGTGCAGTGTTCCAGATTTCTGTATTTTACGGAAATTATCAGTATTTTCATGAAATCCTGTGTTTTAACGAAACCTTCAGTAATTTCATGGAATCTTCGGTGTTTTAACGAAACCTTTAGTATTTTAATGTAAATTCCAGTATTTTATGGAAATCAGTATTTTAATTTTTAATGGGACTTTCAGTATTTTATGGAAATAGTGTTTTAAGGAAATCAGTATTTTCATGGAACTTTCTATATATTAATGGAACTTTCAGTATTTTTTGGAAATCAATATTTTAATGGAACTTTCAGTATTTCACGGAAATCAGTGTTTTAATTGCACTTTCAGCATTTCATGGAAATCTTCAATATTGTCATGGAATTTTCAGTATTTTCATGAAACCATCAGCGTTTTAGCGGAACATTCTGTGTTTTACCGTAACCTTCAGTATTTTACTAATGGAACCTCGTGTACTTTGATGAACCCTTTAGTATTTTGTTAGTGTAATGCAATAAGAGACCAGGACGACATAATGAACTTTAGAACAGTAGAACCAAACTGAAGGCAACTCACAGAATGCCTCTTCCACATACAATTTTTCTTAGAAAAAAACAAAAAACACTTATTTTGCGTTATTGGAAAGGTTACTCGGATAAATCGTGTTTCCTATGTTTAAACTATGTTTAATCAATAATCCTATTTTCTTTGACTTGACACTCTTTCTTCTGACTTCAGTAATTCCTGGTGGCAATGTATTCTGTGAAATTAAAATTAATTTTAAGTTGATAAACATTTTTGCTCTGTTTCAGTTTTTTGAAAATACTGAAGACGTACTTCTTATAAGATAAAAAGGTTTTTCATTTGTAAACTGGTTTTAAAAGGTCAAGATCAACATAAGGAGCTCTGTATGTCAGCTCAGAAGTACCTACGTATTTTGCTAATGACGTTAATATTCTAATTACTGGACTTTCTTAATTATTGGAATGTTCCTAAAAGCCTGAAGAAGAAATCGAAACTAGTCGCTAAAGAATAAAAGAACATTAACTGCTAACGGTTGTTGAGAAGAATTTTTTTGCAAGTCGATGCGGGTAAAAACTACATTCACGTGAATTTTTGTCGCTTTAAGTCCCCATACTTTTTAAGAGGTACAATGTTTTCAACAAATTTGGGTACTTCGTTGCTACATGGTCACAATTTAAAAAGCATTAGGCATTTTTTTAAAGTTGTTCCCTCGGAGCGATTTTGAAAAAAATTTGCACAAAAATAGGCTTATCATATATGAACTCCGTTGCAAAATTTCATGATTGGACCTCCAGGGTTAGTACCCTTAAACAGTATTTCTATATTTTAACTAAATCGTGCGCATTGCAAAAAGAATAAAATTATATAATTTTTCAATTTAGGATTTTTCTTTAATTAAATCCGTTTTTATACATGTAAGCAAAATAAAAAAGTATGGTATCAATGAAAAATTTCAGTGATCAATTTCTTTCGCGAAGGTTTATGTTTAGCATTATTTTTAAATTGGATTTCGTAATAATAATGTTATTCTTATTTTGCTTTGTGTGATCTTCTTCGTACTGCATTTTTTGCATTAACTTGATATCTTTTCTGGCACTTTTGGCGGGGATCCTGTGGGCTGGAGTTTCTCGGAATCCCGTAGTTTCTCCAGTCATCTGTCCTAGACGTCCGGACTTCCTCGTTCGGGATAGCCTTCTGGGATTCGTCAGACGTTTGGATCCTCCTTTTCCGACCCGCGGCGACTCCTCGGATTTTCTGAAGGTTGAAGACACCTGAAAAAACCGAAACCGAGAGCACTCCGGCAGAATAAAATTGAAGAAGATGGAGTACCAGCTAAAAATTAAGTATCAGTGCCGAGTGCCGGCTGAGTTCTAATTACCCGGCCAGACTCAAATGCGGGAGCGTGCGGGAGCGCTCCCACCAACGCTCCGGCACGCCCCCGCCATAGCTCCCGCCGACAAATAGCATGTAATATCAAATATCATCGCGCTGAAATTCACGCTGCATTGCACTCATACACTGCATTCATACATTGCGTGATGACATGAAATTATTTTTGGACTTTCCGTTACGTCGATTGACAAGTGACAAAGACAGCAAATTGTCACATAAGTGACACATAGGACTGTTTTGAACGTTATAATCTGGTGTATTGGTTAGCACTTATGCCTAACCATAAGTGCTAGTGTACGACAATGAGTGCCAGTGACAACTAAAAATTATGGTGAGGTTTGTGACAACTAAAAATTATGGTGAGGTTTGTGAAAAATAAAAAATGGATCCTCCAACACTGATAAATTTCTGGAACTCGGGTAATAAAATAACGGTAGTCAATGCAATTTGTAAAACTTGTCCAGATACATAATAATTCATGCACATACTTTTATATTTATTTAATTTCTTTGCAGCAATGGCATCATGGCCACTATGCATATAATGTACAGATCGAGAAACTAAACAGATAGATCAAGATGATACAGTTTCCAACGTTTTTCTTGAATCATTATTTAGGATAATTTTGATTCCTTGTACCCTATTTAACAGTATGCTACTATATCGAGGAATAACTGTCTATTTTCAAATACTGTTAGGGAGTTCAGGCTCGAGTTCGGGTGGTGCCGAGGCTTGACCTGGATGCCTCACGCTAGAATGAAAAAACAGTTACATACAATAATTTCAATAAAATCATATGGCGCGAGGTACGTAACCGATTGGAATCAACATATTCTTTAGGGACGAAAACTAATTTTTTCCAAAACATATGTACCTGTAACCACGAGTTCAGTTGATTTCCAAGTTGCTCCAGTTTGGAATATTCTTCATCATTTTCCAAGTTAAGGCATGACTCTGGATGTGTGGGAGGAACTAATTTTTTAAACGTGTTCGTAGTGGTCGTAACTGTTGCATTGGTATTTTTAGTAAATAAGGACGTCTGCTGGAGCAAATCTGGAGTAATAGCCTGAAGCCAATTTCGGATGAGAACTTTCTTGAGAAAAGTCCTTTTGCTTAGACCCGCGTGTAGAGTTTTGTTTTTACGAGAAACCTTTCTCGGGGCAACAAATTTTACAGGAAGCTTCCTTTGCTTTAGCTTTTCGACTCTGGTAATTGAATCTTTAGGTGGAGGTATCGCCTTATGAATTAGCTGTGATTTTTTCTTTCTATAATTATTACATACACTTGTCAATGAAATCTCAAAATCGTTTCATTTATTTCCCAGTAATTAGGGTTGGTATTCATAGTTCATTGTAACATAACAATCAGGTCTTCTTGTTGCAGCAACAACAGCCTTTACGTTGATGTTAGATGGTATTGAAAAAATTGCAAAACATTCTTACTTTTCATCTAACGATGGCGCACGCTTTGCAAAAACGGTCTTTGCTTGCTTTGGACGTGGCTCCTCATCGGTGAAATGATGGTCACTTATTTTATGTAAAGTTAATTTTGTCAAACTAAGAAAACCTCTGGAGCAGAAACTGCACAAATACCAAATATCAAGGTTCTTTCTCATGGCACTTTTATTTACCATTGCCATAATGGCAATTTTACCTATTTACGAAAAAAAATCCATAAAAATTAACTCGCAGATACATGGAAAACAGTATTTATTAACTTCAGACTGGAAATAATTTTGCTATATTCTACACCGCTGGTATGAACGAAAATGAGGAGATTGTTAGGTTGAGGCTCGATAAGAAAAAGTACAGGGACCTTTATAAAGAAGTACTTACCTACTACCTCAGAAAAACTGTCATGCTCGTGACATGCTTCCAAAACAGAAGGAATAACCCCCGTCCCCTGTGAGAGACTTGAGATTCAAGGGATGAGGATACCTTGGAGCTGAAATTGGCTGTAAAATCCTAAGACCTATGTTGTGTCTACCTTGTATAGGAAACAGGAATATTCTTGTATACTTTTAAAGGAATAGATACATACTTACTATTGTCGAAAAAAACTTTTACGTACCCGACGCCCTTTTCCAACCCTCACTTAACCGATCGGTATGGATAATCTGTACATTGAAACTCAAATGGACTTGAACGAATAAGCTAAGGCTCTAAAGAGGGCTAAGGGTTTTCGATAACTAAGTGCAGCCGAGAAAGTATTTACTACACCATAAGTTAAGTACGTACACACGTGTCTTGAAGAATAAGAATCACATGGACTTTAAAGAAAGTGCTTTTGTCTGAATAGTTTTTTGAATCAGATGGAATATAAAGTACTTTATGAATATCGCTTGCTAAATTGATGAGTCGAACATTTTCTTTATTGTTGAGTTATTACAGAATATTAGAACCTTATATATTATTTATGGACAGAACTTGTTTGAAGTTATGTAGCTTTGAATTAGTCTAGAGACATACTTGTGCTTACTCATTTACTAAAGAATACATAATTCCGACTTGCAGAGCATCAGGCTGTAAGAACGTTTGTTTCACTTTTAATATTTTTCGAAGACAAAACAACGAATGATAAAAACCCTATAATGGGAAAATAGCGTCAACAGTTCGAATAAGTTCATTTTGGGGTAACATTATACATGAAGTCCTTTATTAGACGCTTGCATTTGCAGCTGCGTCCTTGTATTGTCTTGTCAAAAGGCGAAATTTTTATTGATACTCAGGTTGACTGGAACTCATCCTATTTTACAACTTTTGTGAGTGTATGAGTCTGTCACAAAGCTTTTGGTTGTGTCTGTTTGCATGGGATTATTAAATGAAGTACTGAACGTATTTATACGTTTACAAATGCATCCGGGTTTCTCTGTACTGAACAAAGGCGACATTTGTTCTCAGGAGAGTAATAAGAGGAACCTTTTAGAATTGAAATCTATTTTTAAGCCATAAAAGGAGAGCGTGATAGACTATGCTGCCCGTGGTCTTAAAACCTTTCCATAAAAGGCAGTATATGTGGTAAACCCAGTGAATTGTTTTCTTGGTTGAGGAAGAACGACAGGCTTTCTCTAGTTCAACATGACCCTATATAACCAAACCTAATTCACACTATCACACTTAGTGTGTAAGAGAATGGATTGTTATTTAGCTACTGCTGTGGTTCCGAAAGTGTACATAGCAGTAATCAACAAAACAATGCAGGTCAGTCAAACTGATCCAGTCGGCGGAGTTGAATGAAATTGAAGGTTGTGGAGGGTGGGAAACGATTATAATGTCTGGAAACCAGTTCATGCATATAACAAAAGGTTTCATGAGAGACCTTTATGATATATTTTGTTATTTTCGAAGACAATACAATTTAAAAATTTTCTACAACTATTTGTTCAGGATAGTCACGCCTATCGAGGGCAATGTTTTACTTCGTTTGGGCCTCATCTGAACAACTTAAGTTTAATGATTACAATATGAAACGTTATTTATGGTATTAAAATAAATATACAAATGGAATTTTTACACTTCACTAGCGAACAGATGAATACACGAAATAATGAAGTAGCAAAACAAATTAATCAGTTTCTTCTGATTTAATTAGTTTGCTTAAAAATAATTATATTTATGTGTACCTCTTTCGTAAAAGTAACATTTTATATCTGCATATAAGATGTTTCGTTGCACCACGGTTAAATATTAAGTGCTCCCAGTTGGAAGCACCTATAATTTAAAAGAATGGGCATATACCAATATCAATATTTATTGGATAATTATTGAAGTACGACTTCCAGTCGTAACCTACAATAAACTAAATTTTGCCACCTTAAATCCAATTTAAATCAATTTTAAAATTAAAGTCGAAAGCTCAAAAATCGTCATTTAAAAAATATGAGTTAGCGTTAGCAGGTGGGCCCCGGGTGGCATACTAAAAGGGTGTTACTACTCCAGACTAGCGTACCGGCAATGGACTCAGGTTCGATTCCCGGGTATGGTATGTAATTTGGCTCAAGGAAAGGGGTTTTATCCCACTGGGTTTTTCCCCTGACTGCTCAGACCTTTTGTGCGAGGATTCCTCATAGATAGGGTTAACCATTGAAACTTTGTAACTGATTTGAATAAAGTGGCCTAGACGTACATTAACCATTAACCTATGATTAATGTGTCATGACTATGGTGTGACGTCGGCGGTATAATGAAATAAATATTCCAGAATAAAGAGGAAAGTCGCCGTAGTAATTAATACTAAAATTAGTTGTCATACACATTAAATCTTAGAATTAATATTGTTTGTTTACATTTCTATGTTAAAATCAACGAATGTTATAAGTTTATACTGGTAGCCTAAATCCTGCCAGAATGCATGTATGTATTAGAATGGTTAAGGTTGGGGCAATGATGTGAGATCAGTGTTGGATATCCTTAGCATACAAAATCGACCTATGTTTGACCTCAGAATTAGACATGATGGGACTTGAATTTGGAAATGTTCCCCGGTCAACCCCTCCTGAAAAAGTGTCCTCTTTCACCCTGGAATGTCATTTTGATGTTTTTATGCGAATCGGAGGAGCTTGGAAGCAATTCTGAATTGCTAATTTTCAGCGGTGCCGAAAATGAAGAATTCTTACGTGTAGTGTTTAGTAATAGGACTTTAACATAGAATGACATATATAAGTAAATGCAGGAACCGTTCTTCATTGCTCTTTTCTCTCCGCACTGTTAATAGGAGAAAATGAGTGAAATCATTGGATCAGTTATTTCTAATGTAATAATATAGCGACTTCCATCATTGTTGTATACGATGGAAGGAGAAAATGATCATTACCAATTTGGATGGGAACACAACAATACCTTTGAAACTTACGTCATTAAAGTTTTCATTTTATTTTCATTTTCTCTTAATTTTCTCGTGTTTAGTTGTTCACATCTGGGGGAGCAAAGGCTCCTAATCGTACTCGGGCTACTGCATACAAGGGAGAATTAGAGAAATATTATTGTTTCCATTTGGGAAACTGGTCCTTCGTAGAAAAAGTGAATCCTGGCAATTGGCTGGGCAGACTCGAAACCATTTTATCATTAATTCCAAAATCAGGAGTTAACAACTGGACTTCCATTGTCCTAGACGTACATTAACCATTAACCTATGACTAATGTTAGTAAATCTTCTGGGTGGAAGTTGCCTATCAGCAGGTGGTTAAATATTTATAAGATAAAAGGACGCTGAAACATAAATAACCTAAATACCTAAATGTAAACACTTCGATTACTAAAGTCACGTGCGTGACCTTTAGAGTACACGGGTAACTCTATCACGCTGGCGTGAACATTTCGCCTTCCAAGGTGTATATGTAATAAATACATCTTCAAAGAAAAATAATTAAAACCTACATTAGATATATACTATATTGATACAAGCAACATAAATCACAAAATTTTAACTGGTATGAACCATACGGCACAACTGACGTTACTGCGTTTTTACATCCACTTCTTTGGATACTTCTTCCTCTTCTTGCTATGCTGTTGGCACTTGGCAGTAGTATGAGTTTTGTAATTCGTCTTTTTAATGTTCCCGAAGCAGTCTTCACCGTTACGATCCGGACATGCCCCTCTCCATCGTCTTTGCAATTGACCTCCAAAATTCTTGCTAGTTTCCACTGCTGGGGTGGTGTATTTTCCTCCTTCACAACGACAATCTGCCCCTCCTTCATATTTTCACATACGTTCATCTAGTGCTGTAATATTGTAAGTGTAGTTTTGTTACTGTATTGCATACTAAATCACAGCGCCAATTTTGTTTTGTTCCAGCTGATTTTGTTTTGTTATTGTTAGTGAAAACATTTGTTTTGCAATGTTACAATTGCAATATTGTTTTGTTCTCATAATGTAATGCGTGCATTAAAAAACTGTTTGTGTGTATAAAAGTGATCCTCATTAGCACAAAAATTATGTTCCGTGCCGAAAAAAAATTTGTGTCCATTAAGCTAAAATGGTTAAGGTAGTTACTTTTTACATGCAATTTTTTCTCTTCTGAATTTCCCTTGCCACAGAAGTATTTTAGCAATTTTCTCTCGTGCCTCTTCAAGGAATCTCCGAAAAGTCGTTCCATGAGTTGTCAAACGTTTCCAAATTACTTTCTGTATCACTGTCTAGCCCCACCACAACCCCGTGACAATATCACAGCACCGAATCAAATCGTGTAGCTCGAAGGACCAAATGTAAGCCCGGTGGATTGGCAGTGAAACTTGTAGGATATAAGGTGTGATCGTCAATATTGTTTGTGGTGAAAGTAACAGAACCTTGTAAAATTACGTGTGTAGTTTACAATGTTTAATTTAACCTTTTTAAATGAGACAATGATTATTACAGGGAAGTGTTAGGTTAGAAGGCTTTTTGACAACTGAAAATGATTAGTGATAGGAGTGTAGAGGAAAACTTGAGTTTGACCACTGCACAGGTACGCGAAACTAAAAATACTCACATAATCCCCAATGTTGGGTTTTGGTGCAACTTAATCTTAATTTACATTACATAGGTAATAACATTCACTCACATCCCATACTTCATGCAATCCATTCATTCGTATTGACATTCTCATACTTAACCTACATAGGTCACCCGTTGTCCTACACGTACATTAACCATTAACCTATGACTAATGTTAGTAAATACTTCTAGGTGGAAGTTGCCTATCAGCAGGTGGTTAAACATTGATAAGATAAAAGGCTGCTGACACATAAATAACCTAAATGTAAACACTTCGATGACTAATGTCACGTGCGTGACCTTTAGCCTACACAGGTAACTCTATCACGTTGGCGTGAACATAAAGGCTTAAGATGGTTGACAACTCTGTTAGACCTTCGGGTATGAATCGGAGTATAAACCCCACTTTTTTTTAATATTCTAATTCTAGCAACCGTGTTGAATATTGGCGACAACAAAGTAATCTTCAAGATGATTGATGTTTGCTTTTGGCAAAATGCTTCATACGTGTACTTCGTAAGCCTAAATTCGGATATACAAATAGGGCTTTTCGGGCAGGAATCGGGTTAGTCGGGGGATGAATGTCTGTGGAAATAACTTTAGAGTCACAAGAGGATGGTAACAGTGCAAAGAAAAGATTTTATTGTAGCAGGAATAGTTAAGTACGTTAGCACAGTGTGACTGTCAAAGAGCAATTAATTTTAGTAGGTGGCGGTAGAAGCTATCATAAGAAGTAGCTTGTTAAGCCTAGTTTCAACACTCAAAGCAATTTGGGTTGAAGATTGAAATTATTAGAAATGATAATTTTGTAAAAAATCCAATATCAATTATTTAAAATTAAAAAGTTGAAGCATTTCAAATAAACAATATGTTGCAGTTGGGAAATAATTAACAACAGCAACCATTTCCAAATGGTAAATGGTAATACAAAAAGGTCCAAACAAGGGCAATGAATTAAGTCTAGATAGCAACTACCTTGTCATGTGCTTTTAACGAAACATCGTCACTTGCAAATTCAGTGTTTACTATTGTAGTCTGAAGTTATTGATATACTCATTTAATGCTCTAAGGCCTAAGGTTATATGTATTTTTGTGTCATAGTTAACGTAAGTCTGCAATAAACAATAAACGTCTGTGCGGGAACATAATAAATGCATTGTCATTTTAACCTATGTATCATACGTATGTAAACGGCGGCGTTGTTCCAGTTAACTACGTAATAAAACTTTGTTTCCATCGCTACAACCAGAATTATCTTTGTCTTCATGTGGCAGTAACACGAAACAGATGATAGTTTACATATATTGTTTCGTGTCGACATGAAAGATCCACAGAATATTCATGAGTAGACGTAATGTGCTGTGCATGTAAAATAGTTTTATCAGTGAGATTCAGCTAATGACAAAAGCACCTTGATTCCAGGTGTTCTAAATATTAATGCCAGGATATATAACTTTGTAAGTGCTGAATCGCATGGTAAGTTCATTCGCCATTGTAATTATGTTTAGCTTTGTCTAGGTTGCTCTAGTAGAACAAAATATCTGTAGTTTATCTCTACCTCCCAGCGGTGAACCAACTGAGAATTTTTATCATCTAGATTTGATTTGAATCACTAAGAATCATTATGAAGTTTGTTTTGAAAAATTTTCTTTAAATTTTTTTAGCCTAAATAATATATATATATATGTATATATATATATCGTCGCTGGAGAATCAAAGTGGAATAATGCACGAGTTGCTTAAATACAAGGTGAAATAACCACCACCGA
>JAQFXU010004671.1:0-13030 GCA_034693705.1 Spatulosminthurus flaviceps | reverse complement strand
ACCAACAACATTTTATAATTCCAATACTAATTCGGATACCTAAAAATATGAATGAAATTCCGATACTAATTCCGATTGCGATCCGATACTCCAGCCTTGTTTGGAAGTCAAAAATAAATGATTCCAAATGAAGATTAGAATTTTTCTAGGTTTTGGCTGGCGATTTTGGAATTAGTGCAAATTTTTAATAGTAATAAAAGCATTATATCTGGCCAAAGCGTGTACATACTGTGTCGTCTGGTTTTCACCGGGTTTAACACAATATATCGGAACGGGTTTTTATATACGGCCTGTGTTTGATGTGAATGATAATACACCGGATTTACAATATTCATATTAGATTCTAAATAATCTCATCAAATATTCATAGCAAATAAATCACCATGGGAATTTAATTTTTACTCGAAAAAGTTACCTTTAAGAGCTATAATGCATAGTAAACAACTCTCCAATGCATTCATGCATCAACTACAAAATTGAGATAAAAAAGTAAAAGTGACCCCTATACGAAGCTTAACAAAGTCCCCCAACTTACACCCCCATTCATTTTAATCACATCCAGTTTACGTGTCACACCTACCCAAACTAGAAATAACCACTACATTGTAAGAGCTGAACACTAAACAATGCCTTCAAAGAATATAGAGTATACTTTGAAGCTCTCGGAACATTTTTGTCATTTCCAAGGAATTTCGCAAAGTAACCCTGGTGGGGTATTAACGCACTATTCCTAATCTGCAAGCCCGCCCTACTGCAAATGTAAATATCATATCATTAAAATGAGCTACTTACAGCAAAATATCATGAAGTGGGAAAAGTAATACATAATAATTATTGTTTTTTATTAAATTACTTTACGACTTTGTTGTTGGAACATCCATTAATATAAAAAAAATACAATGAATTAGACAATAATTCGTGTCAGCAAACTCCCAAGCTTATAAAGCTTCATAAAATAATAATGTTGGCGTAAGGCAGAACAATATTTCTAAATTTTTAATTCCTTGTCGTTAAATCGTTATTACATGGATTCAGTGCTTGTATCCATTGCTTAAGAAAACCACATCTTGAAAATGTTTTCCAACAAATTGAAATCCGGGATTTTGGAATTCAAAAGAAAAATTGTCCATCTATACTTTTTAGAATTCTCTCTCATTTGTATTTTAATATTTTTCGTGATTTCCAACATACTAATTTGGTTCGTTATTTTCCCAACATCATACCAATCTCCCCATCCAATCCATGAGGTAGCACATAGTCCCTTGGAAAAGAGTAAGGAATATAAAATATATTTAAATTTATAAAATATATTACAAGCCGAGAGCTGCCACCTAAACCGTAGCTCAAATAAGATTTAGGTTGCTAGAACGTCTCGTGCGGGAGTTATTTTAAATGGATTCAAAATAGAAATGGACTCGATTAATTGTGAAATAATTTTTCTTATTATTTTCTCAAAAGAGGCATTGAAAATGGGCAAGACAATACAAGATCGATTCCGCTACAGTCAAAAGGATATGGAAAAGCAGCTGGAACCGGAGCTGATCGCAACTATTCGTTCCGATTGGTTACACCCTCCTCCCAATGCCCCTCTCAATTACCATTCTGTGTTGCTTGCTGAAAATAACAAAGCCAACTTTCAGTTACATGATGTATTTCAGTTGACAAATTTGAAAATGCGTTTACAAAAGTTGTCAACAAAACGGGTAATTTAAAGGTTTTGATTTGCTTGCAAAAATTATTTTTTAATTATACGTATATAATCCATTCTGTCTTTATCACACTAGTCTGCAGGACCCCAAGATGACAACTTCGTTTTTCACCGAAAATCCAAGTATTGAATTAAATCCAAGTTTGAATTTTGATTTTCAACCATCATTATCAAATGCAGGAATTTTGGAAAATTTCAATGCTCTATCTTTATCATAAGATAATTGATAATATCATATGATAATGATGGTTGAAAATTCAATACTTGGATTTTGGGCAAAAAAAAAAGTTGTCATCAAGGGGTCAAAGGTCAAACGGACTAGTATGTGTTAGAAAAAGGGATTTTACATTGAGTACGGAGGATCTGGTGGAATGGTGGGATCCCCTACTTTACTCTTTGAATTTCTCTTCGATTGGACTGGGATTTTGATTGAGCCAGACCCTAAACATTTTCAATCAATAAGTGAAGTTAAAAGAAAAGCATGGACTATGAATGCTTGCATCTCCATCCATCCTAGGCGGACAAGTGTAAGTGGAATTTGGTGTATTGGACTATTATTGGAAAAGGAATGACATTTTTAGTATTTTCCTGGTTTTAGAGCAAAATGATTCGTTTGGAGGGTGAGGAGAGAAGCATAATGGCGGAATTCCTAAATCGGACTAAAGTGAAAGAAGAGAGTGGAGTAATTTATGAGGCCGAGTGTTTCCCTCTTACCTCCATTCTTCTCGCGTTAAATACAACGACTGTGGACATTTTACATCTGTATGCGACAGGGGCGTCCTTGAATATTTTAAAGACGCTCATGTGGGACATTTTTGATATCAAGGTAAGATTTTAAAATAATAAATCTCCAAATCCCAGGAAGTTTAATTTTCAAAACAGAATTCGTTGAGATTTTGAAAAGTATTTTTCCTTTAGTTTTTTTACGACCTGCGCGCTATAGTGCGTAGTGCGGAGCTCTAAAATAAATTTTGAGTTCCACTCTTTGCTAAACTGTTTTTCCCCTTTTACCAGTTAATCTCAATAATCGAAGACAATTCCTACCAGGACAAGATGGAGTCTGTTCAAGCGTTTCTAGCGAAGCGAGGTTACGTTCACACCGGTTTTCTCCCCCTAGTGTCCACCACCGCTTATCTTTATGTACATGAAAATCAGATGGGAAACCCAACAGAGGAAATTCCTATTCCCAGACTTCCTCTAGGTTTCAAGTTGCATCAAAGATAATAAGTAAGCTTTACCGCATATATACATCGTACTCTTACAGTACTGCCTCTCTTTTGCCCTTATTCTCCGAACGAACTGTCCTCGCAAAGCAGATTTACTATATAAATAAAAGTAGTTTCATTCAAGCTATGGCTCTAGAGATTCAGACGCTTTACTAACATAATAAAAGTCACAATATTCCCTTCCCACCCCGTAACTTTTCCCCTAAGAAATTCCCTCATTAAAAAATCAAGATAGTAAATAAGGCATGGAAAATATGTTGGAGATTGAACCTAATAATAATTATTACAAAAAGCAAATATTGTATTATCTTGAATGAAAAATATTAGGAATGAATTTAATGTCAAAAAACTTTCATTAATAATGTAAAGAATAAGAGATAAGACAATTCAAGTCATCAATTCTAAATAACTTGTAAATCTTGGTAAAATAAAAAAGGTGGAAGGGTAAAACAAGGCAGGATTTTGACTTTTGGCAAAAAACCAAAAGTCCGCGTTTGGCAAAAATCGGCCACTGTGACGTTGCTCATTTGTTTTAAAAATTTTGATTCAATTTTTTCCTGGAATAATAATATTCTCATTTCAGCCGCGTAAAAATGATTTGGAAAGTGCCAGGTCCATGTTATCCGATGTAAGATTTAAAATATTTAACAGTATTCATAGTATAAGTACACATTTATTAGCTACATATAAACTTTTACTGATGAAAAATTACGAATAAAAATGCCAGTGCCTGGAATATCGAAAGTGAGAGAACATTGACGAGATTTTAAAATGGGAAAAGCTTCGGAACAACTATTGAAGGGTTTACCGCATTACAAGCTATTGGGAAAGATAGCAGCAATCGAAATCAACTCACTTATTTTGTTTGGACTCAATAGGCGTTGGCTTAAATGATTTTTGGACAAAGGCTAAGCTTGGATTTTATTATGGGATACAAAAATAGTTAAACCAATAATTTACAATATTCATATTAGCTTCTAAATTAATCTGATCCAATATTAATAGCAATAAAATCCCAATGGGAAATTAATTGTTGCTCGAACAATTTTCCTTTGTGAGCTAATGCATAGGAAACAACTCTCCATTACATTCAAAAAGTAAAAGTGCGCCCGACAAAGATTAATAAAGTTCCCGTAACTAACTAGCACGAACGCACTATTCCTAACACTACGCAAACAGTGTTAATTAGTACGGACGGAGTGAGAGAAGTAATAAATATTTGTTTTTTATTAAATTACTTTACGACTTTGTTGTTGGAACATCCATTAATATGAAAGAAACAATGAATAAGACAATAATTCGTGTCATCAAACTACCAAGCTTGTAAAGCTTCATGAAATAGTAACGTCGGTGAAAGGCAGAACAATATTTCTAAATTTTGGATACCTTGTCGTTAAATCCTTACTACATGAATTCAGTGCTTGAGAAAACCACATATTAAAAATGTTCTCCAACCAAATCAACAGATTGAAATCCACGGTTTTGGAATTCAAGAGAAAAATCGTCCATTTTTACTTTTTAGAATTCTCTCTCATTTGTATTTTAATATTTTTCGTAGTTTCCAACATACTAACTTGGTTCGTTCTTTTCCCCACATCATACCAATCTCCCCACCCATTCCATGAACATGCACAACGTCCATTGGAAAAGAGTAAGGAATATGTATTATATATTTGGGAACTATTACAAGCAGAGAGCTGCCGCCTAAAGGGAGCTACTTTGATTAGCTCCAAGATTATCCTTGCTAAAACTTCTCCTGCATGATTAATTTGAACTGAGTTCAAAATAATAATAATAACAATAATAATAAAATAATTTATTTGGGTCGATATTTTGGCCTATATATTTTAGCCCGTATAACCCCAGACGCTTGGAAAAAATTTTAAACTTCTTAATGTCGTTCTAGTTTATGAGTTCAAAATAGAAAGGGGCAGTAATAAAACTGTGAAATGTATGTATATTTTTCTGATAATTTTCCAAAGAGGCATTGAAAATGGGCAAGACAATACAAGATCGATACCGGTACAGTAAAAAGGATTTGGAAAAGCAGCTGGAACCGGAGCTCATCTCAACTATTCGATCGGATTGGTTACATCCTCCTCCCAATGCTCCTTTCAATTACCATTCTATATTGCAGGGAATAAATAATATTTGGATTGGAGAAAATGACCAGAAAAAAACCAAGTTAAACGATATGTTTCAGCTGACAAATTTGAAAATACGCTTACAAAACTTGTCAACAAAGCCGGTAATATTTTTGAGGTTTTGATTTGCTTAGGAGAATTTAGTTTTTAATTATGTACTCCATTATTCTATGGTTAGAAAAAGGGTTTTTACATTGAGTACGGAGGATCTGATGGAGCGTTGGGATCCCCTACTTTTCCCTTTGAATTTCTCTTCAATTGGACTGGGATTTTGATTGAGCCAGACCCTAAAACATTTCAATCAATAAGGGAAGTCAAAAGAAGAGCATGGACTATGAATGCTTGCGTCTCCATCCATCCTAGACGGACAAGTGTAAGGGGAATTTTGTATACTGGACTATTGCATTAAAAGGGATGACATTTTTAGTTATGTTCATTCATATATGGTTTTAGAGCAAAATGATTCGTGTGGAGGCTGAGGAGAGAAGCATAATGGGGGAATTCCTAAATCGGACCAAAGTGAAAGAAGAGAGTGGAGTAATTTATGAGGCCGAGTGTTTCCCTCTTACCTCCATTCTTCTCGCGTTAAATGTAGCGACTGTCGACCTTTTGCATTTATCTGCGACAGGGGCGTCCTTGAATATTTTGAAGACGCTCATGTGGGACATTTTTGATATCAAGGTAAGATTTTAAAATAATAAATCTCCAATTCCGAGGAAGTTTATTTTTCAAAACAGAATTCGTCCAGATCTGGAAAAGTATTTGTCCTTCAGTTCATCTTTAGTTTTATTCTATTTTTTGTTTCGTTTTGTTCACTTCATTGAACAAACAGTACGTGGGCAAATTAGAGCCCTAAGAGCACTCTGAGAGTTGGAGGTCTTAAAAAAATTCAGTTCCGCTCCTTGTTTTTATTTTTTCTTTTTACCAGATAATCACAATAATCGAAGACAACTCCTACCAGGACAAGATGGACTCTCTTCAAATTTTCCTAGCGAAGCGAGGTTACGTCCAAAACGGTTTTCTCCCCCTTGTGTCCACCACCGCTTATATTTATGTACATGAAAGTCAAATGGGAAATCCAACAGGGTAAATTGTTGTTCCCAGACCTTCCTCCAGATTTCAACTTGCTTATATAGATAATAAGTAAACTTTACCATATCGACGGCTAAAGTGCTAAAGGGGCTATACGCAGAAATCGCTTAAACGGGAATTAACATGCGCTACCATGTCTATAAGCGGCGTCTGCGTATAGCCCCTTTTGCACTTTAGCCGACTATATCTCATATACTCTTTCAGACGAACTGTACACGCAGAGGAGCAGATTTACTAAATGTAGAGTTTCATCCGAGCTCGATCTCCAGAGATTCAGGCAATTTATATGTAAGAAGCCACAATAATCCCTTCCCAGCCCTGTGCTTTTTCCCTCTAATCATTAAGGTTATAAAAAACTAGGAGTGTATAAGGCAAGGAAGATATGTTTGAACGTAAAAATAAATTACAATTTTATTTCACTGTATTTAATGGAATATTTTAAGATGAATTTAATGTTAAAACATTCATTAATGTAATGAACAAAAAAAATTATGGTTTGAAAAAAGAGACATACTAATTGGATACCCTACGTTTTTTTTGGCTTTTTAAATGGATCCTTTGCTGCCAGAACAGTTTCTTAAACGAGAATTCGGGTGATTAAAAAATATGAAAAGAAATCTAGTTTGGTTTGGTTAAATATTGCAGATAGGACATCCTTTGCAAAGGCGAAGGAAAATAAGTGGAACAATAAGAGAAGCACGAATTTTTCAATGACTGCTTTTTAATTGTCCCATGGCGACACCGAAATGACACGTTTCCTTGACACAATAGGAAATCAAAAATGCCTTCCTCTTAAAATATTGTAAGGCAGGAAGTTAGTAGCAGCTAATTCTCCAGTACTTTTTTGGGTGTCATCGTCATAACTCATAACATCTCCATTGTGCCATACTCCATTTGACATTATGACTGAGATAACCGAGAGTGAACGCGAAGTCCTGGCTGAGGTACAATTACAAAGCCATTGAAATTATGCTAAATATAATTTTATTCTTGCTTATTGCAGTATTGGCCAAGATTAGGTGACATATTTGCCGATATCATAATTTTTCCTCAAATCTGTTAAATTTTTGGTTCCACATTTCGAGATAAGCGTAACATTATTATTGAGAATTTGGGTGAAAAATTATTGTTGAAAAGAAGAAAAAAAATTGTGAGCTTGTTGTAAGTCCAAAAATTAAACGGCGTAAGTATTTTATCATTATCTTTATTAAAAAGTAGACTTTAAATTTCTTTTTAAATTAACTATAGTTTCGAACTCAAATATCGGACCTCACATTGAATGAGCATCAAGAATCGGACTATTTCCTTATTCGATGGCTTCGAGGTAAGCATTAGCAAATCTCCATAATAAGCTATTCAAAAGCCAACATGAATTTTTTCTCTAAATCTTCAACGAAAAATATTCAAAATTACTTTTTACGCTGCTTCTCCTTTGATTTAAAAATTTTGATTCCATTTTTCCTGGTATATTTCCAATTTGAGCACGTGAAAATGATTTGGAAAAGGCCAAGTCCATGTTATCCGATGTAAGATTTTATATTTACCATTAATCACAATAAGTAGACATTTCTTAGCTTCATTTAAACGTGTAATGACATCACAACACTCGTAAAATTTTTAGTATTTGGAATATCGAAAGCGAGAGAACATTGACGACATTTTAAAATGGGAAGCTCCGGAACAATTGAAGGCTTTAGCGCCTTACAAAGTTATTGGGAAAGATAGCAGCAATTGTCCCGGTAATGGAAATCAACTCATTCATTTTTTTGGACAACGCATATGAGCTTGGTAAGGTAGAAATATTTCTATTTGGGTGCTTCGCAGTTTTATTCGCACCCGCGGGTGCATGGAACTACCGAGAAATTGTAGCATTGGGACTTGCCAACGATATGATTCGATACATGGACAAAATATTTGAGGAAATGGAATTCAAAATGATAAACCAAAAGGGTTCAAACGATCTGCCTGTGACTCAATTCGTTTACATTTCTGACATGGACAAGCTTTCTATGCTCCAATTTGCTAATTTACAAGGTTAGTGGATTTTTGTGAGAAATTATTTTTCAATTATGAACAAATCATACTTATTTAAAAAACACTATTGTAGTGGTGGACATGCTCATGAAGGTTGTAAAGAACTTTGAAGCCTATCATCCCGAGACGCTCAAGAGACTCTATGCCGTGAACGGTAAGTTTTTCTAAAAAAACATTACCATGATTTCTCCATTATAAATAGTAAATTTTTCACAAATTCATATTCACTCTTGGAAATTTTAGCTGGCCGAGCCTTCTCCGCCTTTTTTTCTCTCGTCAAGCCAATCATGGGACCAAGAACCGTGGACAAGTTTGTACTTTATGCCAACAACTCTGAGAAATTTAAGGCGGAGTTACTTAAAGACTTACCCGCCGCCGTCATCCCGCCTCAATATGGTGGAACCAATGTCGAGGCTTTGGACTTGGCCAATTCAGTTGGGGACGACGATGAGGAAGATGACACTGACGTTTTCATATCTGTATCGGTTCCAGCGGGGGGCAAGCTCATTTTGAACTTTGGCGTCGACGAGGGGAACAGTGAGATTTCATGGGCTTTCAAGACGGACAAGTACGATATTTCCTTCGGGGTCACTCGAGATGGGAAGGCATACATTGAGAATAAGAAGGTGGCTTCTCATGTACATTTACAAGAGGGCTCCATTACTTGCGATCATCCGGGAGACTACATCTTTACATTTGACAATACCTACAGTCGCATGAGGAGCAAGGAACTCTCCTATCGCATTGACATCAAATCCCCTTCTGGCTCCAAGCAAATTTGAATTGAAAAGTGAACGGCAACTCAGTCAGAAGGCTATGGCTCGGCTTAAATTATTTTTAAACAAAAGTTTTTATTCGGTTTGATTCTGTTTTGGGATAAAAACATTTATTAAGAGGTTCACTGCTTGTTATAAATAGAAATAAAAATAATTTGGGTAATGACAAGAAGAATTGTAAGAGAGCACGGAAGAACATGGATTTCCATTCAACATATAAAAATCATACATTTAAATCCAATACATATGAATCACAAAAATTTGCACTTGCGAATTTGATCAAATGGCTCATCATCATCATGCAATGTTATAATAAAAAAATAAAATTTTTATAGCAAAATGAAAACCCACGGAGTAAAATTACTATACGACTTACAATATCAAATAGTACCAATATATAGACAGACGCGTTGGATCGCTATGGATACGCGCCTCTGTGATTCTCAATTCTGGATGCTAAACTGGAGAAAATCCAGAATAAAAATACTGGAAAAGAGGACAAGTGGAGAAAAGTTGTAGGAGAGATGTAGGAATAGGTTTTATTACAGTCACGGTAGGAAGGAGAGTAATCAGTAATAATTATTATTGTAGCAAAGGCTACTAGGAGAATATTAGCGCGATTTCATAGGTTAGTTGTAGTATTTACAATAATATTTAAAATAATAGTAAGTAAGGAGCAGGAGTAGGGCGCGTATCCATAGCGATCCATCGCGACTGTCTTGCCGGGGCGGGGGGCGTTGTCGTCTCGACAACAAAGAAATAAAAGAACTTGATGCTCCTCTGAGGTCGTAGGTGTGGAAGGGATGTCCGGCTGCAGCAAACACATACGGAAATTTGCACTTGCGAATTTGATCAAATGGCTCATCATGCAATGTTATAATAAAAAATAAAATTTTTATAGCAAAATGAAAACCAACGGAGTAAAATTACTATACGACTTACAACATCAAATAGCACCAATATATGTATGTGTAAAGTTCAAACGTGTAAAAATCCCCATTAAACTGTAAGAAGCAGGCTGCAAACTTGCTTGAAAACAAAGTCCACGAACTCAGGGGTGGTGGATTTACTCAAAATATAAAATTGACCTGCTCTGATTGAGAATTCCGGGATTGCCGTCAAAAACTTGACATAATATTGCTTCATCGTAGCATTTGATAACTTGCATGCCTCAAGCACCAACACTTTTTTGATGTTTTGACCTTCTTCCTTGGCAACGAATGAATGACCGAACATGAAAATGAAAATGACCGTTGCATACGCTCCCAAGAACGTGTAGCACAGTGCTAGGAATGGTGTTTTAGAGAAACATCGAATGCCCGCGAAGAGTCCACTAATAGCAACGAGGAGGTTTGTCAGTTTCACCACGTAATTCAAGTTGGAGAATGTCTCGTTGAAAATCTTAACCTCAATCCAGATCTTTCGCAATTCCTTGCAAGAACCTTCCAGTTCTGAATGACTCATTGGAGTCGATCTGCAAAGTTGATTGGTAATGCAATTTGATTTCCTTCTAGCTGTTTCTACTTTACGTTTGAGCAAAGAAATTTGCGAAGCTTATTACTTGATCTGTTTTTTCAGGCTGCCCAAGGTCTTCTCCGTCAAATGTACGTCCACATATGAGAGCAACATGTAACCACCCAACTGCATTGCGTTGACCAATTCCCCCACGTACCATATTTCCACAATGAACAGCGCCCCCAAGCTCAATGACGTTTGCAAGTTCTCAGGCAAAGCTGAGTAAAACAGTTGACAAGCATTTGGATCATAGAAGATTAGCAAGATCAGAGAGATTCCAATTGAGGAAAAAGCCAATGGAGTGCCGGTTATCATCATCTCCAGGAAGGAGAATTTTGAAAAGGCGCTCAAAGCTAGACATACAAATACAAAGTTTACAAATCTTATGAAAACAATCAAATCAGCAGCAACTGAAGCGTGAGAATTATTATGCTTACTAAAATAGTTCTTGTACTATCGTCACTACAAAATTACCTCGTCTCGTCGTCGGCAACTCTTTATGGAGCTGACTGATAAGGAAGCAGCACTGGTTCCCTTTCGTATATACAAATTTCAGCTCATAAACCACCATTGTGCCGAGTGAAACCGCGATGACATGTACCCCGAAATTTCTCAACACGAAGAGCTCTGGATTCACAAGAGACTCAATGAGTCTGCCAACTTTCCACATCAAACAAACCAAGAAGAGGTGGGCACGGAATGTGAAGATCCTCAGCTGCCATATATTCCCAACGGGTCTGGCCTCCCCTGTTTTTGAGTTGAAATGAAAGGGGAGAAGACGGTATTTGGAAATGAAGTTCAAAGTCCAGTAATTCCCCCTTAGTTCGTACTGGGAAAGCATATCGGAGTGCTTGAATTGGATGATGTATGTACTTCTCAGATAACAGAATACGAACTTAAAATGATTTTTACTGTTTTGTATTTCGGATGCGATGAGCTAATTGTCACCTAATTTTCCTTATGCTTTATTAGTAGGAATTTAGCGTAACTTCTTCAGTTTAAAAACTTATAGATTTACTTATTGAACTTACATATAGAAAAAAGAATACTAATTTTATATGTTCATTTTGGTTGACCTGCGTCACTGAACTGACGAGTTCCCGAAAGACAACGTTGTAGAGTAGCTATAAATAGGTCGGGGTAATTTTTGGCAAGAGCCAGCAGTGTCTGTGACTCCCAAAATTCTAATCTCGAATTGGAAACTGTTCGTTTCTAGTAACAGTTACACGTGCTATTGAGGTCAAATTTATTTCGTTAGTAATTATTTGACAGTTTATTATTTTCTTTGTAAAACAATTATAAATATCTTCATGCGTCTATTAGTTAGAGCATGATGCTATATTTTACACGTGTGTGTGATGGGTCAATAATTTTTAAGAACGGTGTACCCCCAGTTCTGACAATACTTTACATGCTATCAATTTTGTTTCGTATCTTGGTTCCATTTAGTCCCATTTGCCATTGTTTGGTGAAATAATTGACCTTGTTTGGCCCATTTAAGGGGAAATGTAAACGATGGGTTGGACATTGCTAGAACTAAAAAATTATCTGAAAATTCCCATCAACTCTTTGAGCTAAATAAATGTCTTTGCAAATTGTTGCCTTAGCTCTAATTATTATAAAGATTAAACTGATGGTAAATATAGGCAGATAAGAGGTTCATTTCAAAAGCCATTTTAGTCGAACATAAAGCAGATGAATGCCAGAATTTCCATACGATTTCCTTTTCCTGGAGACTTTTTGCTAATTGTAAATCCTTCCACTTATATATAAAATATGGTAAATATAGGATAAATGCTTGCCGGAGTCATAACTACCGGACATTTATAGAAAAATAGTGTAGAACAAAAAAATGCTCACAGTTGTGCGCATGAACAACAACAAACCTTCACTAGAGCGCGGCCGCAGGCCGCGCTAAAGTTTTTTCTATATGCCGCCTGACTTTCCAGCCACGTTGTGGCTGGTGGGGGTTCTAGTTAGCATTAATCACGTGGCCTTTCCATCTGCTACTGATTTGACCACATTATACGCAATCTCATAAGCAGCTAAAGGTCCTCCACTCACTTGCCCCATCCAATGCCACTTTCATTGTACGTACAATGGAGGGCGCATGAGTCTCCAGCTACAACTCCACACTCATCACTCATGCAACCAAAATGTGTGCAGTATTGTGAGCGGAACTATGCAATTGCTCCTCCAATTATAATATACACAAACTATAGCTACTACTATTATGAAAGCCCTGCTACGCAGGGGTGGGGTGGGGGTTTTTCAGCCCACTACGTGAGCGGGGGAAGTTGTATGTATAGGCGAGTGGGTCACTACGGCCCATTGCAAAAGGAAAGTAATTGCCGAGATGCGATATCCTTATATATTATGCAGCATTGAGTAGTGACGTATAGTTCGAAGTGGTAAGGTTTGAAGGGGCTCAAACTTTTAAACCGCAAAACATATATATGACTAGTATTAAAGCCCTGCTACGCAGGGGTGGGGCGGGGGTTGTACAGCCCATTACGTGTGCGAGGGAATAATAAG
>JAQFXU010004670.1:0-13033 GCA_034693705.1 Spatulosminthurus flaviceps | reverse complement strand
TATTTTTTGCAAGGGATTTCGAGAGCTTATATTGAAAATGGTAGAATTTTCTGTTGCCCCGAAAAACTGGCCATAAATTTCGGAACAAAATATAATTTTTACCTTACCCTTCTGACAACACTTTTTGAGGCACTGCGCCTCTGTGACCGTGTCTTTCTACATAATTAATGCTAGAGAAAAGAAATCGTTTTGCCTTTTTTGCCACCATTTTAAGTCTGGGGTGGTAAGATTTTTGGACGAGATGTAGTTTTTTTATGCTTATGTTTGATTTGGAAAAATAAAATTCTCTTTATTCCATTTATTACAAAATTAGAGATATCCGCAAAACTGCAAAACGGCTCTAAAAAGCTAACTGTGAGACAGGAGAACGGGCAATTTCTAAGGGTCGATTTGATTCGATTTAAATTCTTATGTACCGTCAGTTGCATTGTGGTATGAAGTTGGTATATGACTTTTATTAGGCTATAAATTGGCCTCCTTAATCACGGACTAAATCGGAGATTACCGGGTGTCATTGTTCCAGCGTAGGGCCCTATAATATCTTGGTGCGTTCTCATACTAACGAATTCTTTGGAATCTTAAAAAATCCCCATCGTATTTTGTACATTTTCAGTTTATATTAGGGGTCTCTATCTAAATATTTTTTTACTCAAGAGCTCTTGATTTTGTGCAACTTTAGCCCCGTTTGTGGGCAGTAGTTGTCAGTTGTAAACATAGGCCCCTAAAATTTTGCAAAATCCTGCAGGTAAGCTGATTTCATAGCCCAAATTAGTCGCACTGCATCGGCACTGACTAAATCGGCATCTAATTGACTAAATCGACACCTAATTGACAAATCGGCATCTACTTAATTTAATAGGCACCTTATTTACTTTACACCGATACATAATTACTACAATTGCATATAAATAACTAGATTTGAGAAACAAGACTACATTGACCAGAAATGGAAAAGCAAACATACGATAAAATTAGAATATTGACAGACCCAGTCAAAAGTTAATGCAAATTTCATTCTTTAAAAATCGTCTCTTTGCAATGATTCATGGCACCCCTACAGGCGTGCTTCTGCGAAGAACACCGCAGGTATAAAAAATTATCTAAGCGCAAAACATTTTTCAGCCAAAAATATACTTTTATTAAAAAAACAAAGGCATGGCTTTTATTTTTTTTTCGAACACGCGGACCATTTCAACTCATATTTGCAGGTCACCTTATAGGAACGTTCGCGAATTTTTTTTATTGAAATCGTGTTCGCGGACGTACGGACATACGCAATTGACAATCACATTTGAGCCAATGCCCTAATAATCAACAACCAAATTAAAACCAATTAAAAGTTATTTATAAGCAGATAGATATGAGTTATAGAATTAAAAATGATGTAATGTGGATATTATGTAATTATCACAGCTTGCCATTCTTTGTAATTATGTCAGTTTGCACATATATATGATATATATAATACATTTTTCATCATACTTTACATTAGATACGGATTTAGTTACTTAGATGCAAAAAAATATATTAGATGCCGATTTAGTCAATTAAATGCCAAATAATATATTAGATGCCGATTTAGTCAATTAGATGCCAAAAAATATTTTAGATGCCGATTTAGTCAATTAGATGCTGTGCCGTCTCAGATTGACGACACGATAATTTAATTGTAAAATTTTTAAATCCAACTCTATGTTGGTTAAATGAACGAAGGACCAACTCTCTAGCGCGTAAACCAGCTTTCCCTAACCCTTAAAGTACGTACCCTTTCACGATTGGTAGCCTTTGCTATCCAGTGCGAATGAAGTGAAAGAGAAGGATAATTAGGAAAATATCTTAACTTTTAATACAAAGAAAAGCACGTCAGACTCATTCGCACACAAGATTAATAATCTTCAACATTTTCTCTCCTAATAATAATCATAGTTCATCATACAAATCAATAGTAGCATCAACAACAGCCAATCATATGCATTAATTATAGTAACAAAACAATAAACATCAGTTCAACCTTATTCATAATAATATAAGCTAGAGTAGGCATAGTAACGGTATATAAAGTTACCATAATTACTGACCTCTTAAAATTTCTACGATACTATAATTTCCAGACTACCATAATTCCTAGGTTACGATAATTCCTAGGCTCCCATCATTCCAGGTCACTATAATTCCTAGGCTCCCATCATTCCAGGTCACGATAATTACTAAACTCCCATAATTTCTAGGTTACGATAATACCTAGGCTCTCATAATTCCAGGTTACTATAATTCTTAGGTTACGATAATTTCTAGGCTCCCATAATTCCAGGATACTATAATTCCTAGACTCCCATAGCTTCAGGTTACAATAATTCATAGATTATCATAATTCCGAAGTTATCATAATTCTTAGTTACTATAATTTCACATGTATCATTAGCTCTGCATCTACTGTAGCTTCTTAGGCGCAACAGATGCCAAATAATATTTTAGATGCCGATTTAGTCAATTAGATACCAAATAATACATTAGATGCCGAAAATTATAATTGGTGTCGAACAGGAAAAATTTCGGGGTGCATAGAGTTCCCATACTATTTTTGTCTTGGTTATTGAGCAACATCGAGCAAAAATTTAGAATTTCATGAGTAAAAGTGTTTGCTGGCCGAATATGTGTAAAAACTATGGCTACCACTTAAAGGTAGTATAAGAAATCGGCAGTATTTTTTTTACAGAAAGGGCAGTATGAAAACTACTTGGGCAGTATGACAACGACTCGGGCAGTGGTAAAGCTGCGCGGCCAGCATCTATAGTGTGGCTAAATCAGTAACTGCTTGTTTGTCGGAGGGGAGTAGAGACGAAAAACAAAAGGTTTAATTGTTGGCGACAGACATTGAGGATGGAAGCAGAGATATTTCCTGCTTGTATTACATACTAAGACACAAGCCAGCGACAAGGGATCCTGCTGGCCCTCCCCCAAACCTAACCTTCGAAAACTAAATAAAAAATATAAAAAATGTAGTGCTCGATGTGTCTCAACATGCAGAATATTTTTTTTGATTTTGACGCACGAGCAGATACATACTTAGTAAGTTTAAAAGTTTTCGGGGCAGCAGTAATAAAACTCAAGGACATTTAGGAAGCTTGGAACAAAACTGTAATATGTCAAAATAAATTTTTTAAATAGTTTTTGAAAATTGTTATTGTTGAATGAGGACTATTCACCATTTGAACAAAAAAATTGATGTGTGCCTCCACCATGCACTAACTGGCACGGGAAGCTCCGTTTCATGAACCTTCCTCATGATAGATGTAGCCGTTTTTTCGGTTCCTGTAAAATCTGCGGGGTAGCAATAAAATATATATAGCAAAATATATATGGTACAGGATCGATGTTGGAAGTACTAAAAAATAAATTAATATTCAGAATATTTTTAACACGCTAGGTAAAACAAATACATTCAATCAATTAATACAGATTTTACTACAGTAAAAACCCTTTAAGACGGTCTCTCAGGGGGGTCATTATTTTGGCCGTCTTAACGTATGACCGTCTTAAAGATAAACCTGTCAAGACCGTATTATGTATTACTTTAATGTAAAATACATAAAATACCAAGGATAACCCTAGCAAAGCGTACTTCACGTGTGCATTTAACGTAAAACTCAACGATATTAATAGGAGTAGGAAATACGTTTGAAAATCGTTTGCATTTTCATACGCTCAGATAAGTACTCAACAAAGAACAATTTTTGTGCAAGAGTGTGCACTTGAAAGTATGACCGTCTTATGCACCTGCAGACACAAAGGCATGGGTGCTATACGGACCGCAAAACCAGACTTTCTTGTCGAAAAAGCGTGTTAAAGGGTAACCGGTATAAGGGAGGTCTCCTTATTGTTAAGTATATGTAGTTTTGCCGGGACTTTTTAATTCAACCGTCATAAAGTAAAACCGTCTTAGAGAGTTTTTACTGTATATAATTTGACATGCTCGGTTTTGCCTAGGAAATGCGACCCCTTGAGGGAGGGATAAACACTAGGCATAGTGTCGGCAATGCTCGAAAATATTGAATGCTGCCCATATAGCTTTCATACTGCCCAAGTAATTTTCATACTGCCCAAGTAGTTATTATACTGCCCAAGTAGCTTTTACGCAGTTACTGATTTAGCCACACTATAGATGCTGGCCGCGCAGCTTTACTACTGCCCGAGTCGTTGTCATACTGCCCAAGTATTTTTTATACTGCCCTGGTAGTTTTCATACTGCCCTTTCTGTAAAAAATACTGCCGGTTTCTTATACTGCCCATGTAGTTTTTATACTGCCCAAATAATTATAACCCATAAACTATAAATAAAGTGGTAGCCGTTTGTTAGACGCATTGAAATCTGTTAAACTTGAATTATTGCACATTTTAAATGCTTCTTGTATCGTTTCAACATTGCTCCGCTGGTTAGATTTTTTCCCTGAGCAATTGTAATTAAATAAGACTTGCTTAGGCTACTCGTTAATTCTATATAATCACTATTGTCGCTGTTATTTTCGAGTTGCAACAGGAAACTCGGCTTCAACAGCTAATTTTATGTAACTTAAACTTTCCAACAATATTTTATTTTTACGGACTTGGAGTGCGCTGTAAATATTCTCAGGAATAGTTACCACAAGAATTTGGAATTTAATTTGGTTTATTAAACTGTATAAAATAATTATTTAAACGCTCGTTCTTTCAAATAATAATTATTATTCTTCGTTCAACTCACTAAATGAATTAATAATTAATTTAACTTTAAATCACTTTGATGATAACGTTTCTTCGGAATTTCTTATGTGCATTTTTCGAGCCTTAGGAGCTTCAGTTTTGCACGTCTTATCACTTCGGAGTCTTGAGTCATTATGCTTGAGTCCTTCGTCAGCGTTGGATAGGGGTATTGCATCATCCTTTCCGAAGCTAGCGGATAGTGAATGACCATTTGCATGTTCATCCGTACGCACTGACTTCGAAATGTATTCCTTCGAAATACAAACTTGAATCTGCGTCTTCATTTTCAGCAAGATCTTGACGCATCAAGATTCTCGGCGACAACTATCTTCATTCATTCATGTTTGCGTTAGACAGAACACGTCGTCATTATTATCTAAAATAAGTACTATTAATCACAGTATTATGATACATGACATAAATGTTGCACTGGTAGCAGTAATAATTATTATTGGTTTACATTTTTTATTTGCAAAATTGGTAAATTAAATTGCAACTTACAACAAAGATTATAGCTACAACATCAGCTGATTCTAAAATTTAGTTAGACAAGAGCGTATTTTCCGATTCACTACCGAGCTAAGTTCGGAATAAAAGTTATTTCCAAATCGAATTCGTCTTGATTATTTCTAATTTTCGGAGAGGTAATTACGGGATACCCGCCAAAGTTCCCATATTTATATTAAAAAAAATTAGACCCAAATCACTTTTTTTAGATAACCACGACTGTAAATTTCAAATACAATTTGCGATGCAGCTTATTGAAGATTCAACATGTGTGGTATTTCGAGATCACGAAAGTCGAATTAATACTGCCTCCAGTTACATTGAATTTCAACTAGTAAATAGTAAAATTGATTGTCTATCAAACATTGGTGACATACGATCAGGCCGACAATATCTCAGAGTGAATGCTGATTGTTGTAACAATACGAAAGAAATCCTGAGACTCCTAATTAATAGCTTGGGATTCGGAGAGGAACAATCTCGGCCTGACAGAAATGATTACATCAAGTTTGATCTCAATGCGGTAAAACCCAGTAAGTTTGTTTGTAATAAATATTACATTTATACAAGCTTTTCAGTGGCATTATATTGTGTTGAATGATTTTCCAGGTAAAGAACGTTATTACGCTAGAAATGTTTTGCACAACTCTTTTGGAATCGATTACGATGTATACAGTACTACACATCGTAAGCAAAATCAAGATCACCACGATCAAGTAGGCGGAGACGTTATGGTTTCTATATATCCCACAATATCGCCACCTGAACGAAAGTATAAGCAAGAATTCGAAAAAAGCGACGAAGCTTTCCAGAAGGGATACAATGAATGTATGGGTACAGCAGAATTTCTTAGCTTAGGTGACAAATTCAAAATTAGGAAGGCTTATAATTGCCATAGTGTAAAAACGTCATGACACAATTTGACTGTTGTTACATTTAGCGTTTTTATTGAATCAAAATAAAATATTAAGTAAAACCCGCATTCTGGAATTTGAAGGTACAGTGTGCAATTTTTTAACGATTGTATGTTGGTTATAAGTATTAGTACTACTAATCGCAAAACTAATGTGCGTGAAAACAATTTCGAGTAATTAAATCGTTCAAGCATTGTTGAAATTGTATATCAATCCATTGTAATTTTTATGTGACTATTTGCTTAATAGAGGTTCTTACATACCATCAAAAATCGTAGAAATTGAAACATCAATAGCAAATAAAAAATATTTTCCTGTTCTTACAAAGTTTTCGGAAATATCGATGCATAATTTTTCAGAACTGTGTGTAAAGCGATTCAGATGTTAATATTTTTAAAAGCGGGGCTGTAAATGGATGCCAATGTTAGGATAGTTGTCACTCAGTTTTAGAAGGAGAAGGTTGTCTATCGGCAGTGAGGGCTAATGTCTAACGACAGCAGGAAAAGGCAGGGCGCATAAGTTTACGTCCACACTCAAAGGCTTTGCAATAGGAAGTGGAAGTTGCTGGGGAAGGGTTCGGACAGTCGACTAAATACACAGGGGAGTCTGCTGAGATAGGTTTATTCTCGCAAGTTGGTTGGGAGCACTGGGGGATGGAACGCGCTTAGTGGAGTTAGATACGGCTCTTTTTCCTCCTTTTACGACGAACGTCATTTAATTCAATTATTGATTGGGAATTTTCTTTCAGATTTATTATTAATTTAATTTGTATGGTTGCTGGTCTTTTGCAACTTGATATACTGATTGACTGATTACAGGAACCCTTCATCTGTTAAAGATACCATCTCCAGAGCCATATGTGGCAGTATTTAAGGAATGTCGAAGGGTGGGGAGACTCGAGAGAGGCTCTTCCCATATGTATTCGAAGACCAAGGTTAGCGATAAGGTCTGCACAATTATAAAAAATCATTCGCGCGTTGGCGGACGTGAAATCCACGACCATGATGATATACCTATCTTGTCTCTTGATAGATGATGGTCATTCTCCTAAGTACGAGCAGAGTGGTGCAGGCGTTCCCCCGAACGGTGAATTTGTATTGAAATAGAAGTGCAGAAATACACATTTTTACTGAAATTTTTTATCAATCATAGCTACACAGGATAGGCTACTAACAACGAAGAATTTCAGGGTTTCTATGATGACCAGTTGCCAACCTGTGGAGGATGGAAGTCATCACAGAGAATATGACGACTTGGGGCATGTTATGAAATGAAGCTAATTATCGTAAATAATTAAATTTACCGAGTCTCATTCCAGCAGCTGAACAGAAAGGTTCTCTCCTCTCTCTTTCTCTTATCTCACATGAGATAAGAGATCTTTTCCTATTCCAAGGCGTGGAACCGCATGGAGGCTCCATGTCTCGTGAGTGATGAACACTTAGTTCTGTGCCTATCCTCGTCCTCCCAGAATTCTTTTCCCTACTTCTTTCCATGTCGGTTTCTTTCAATCTTATGACTTCTACAGTATCGTCGGAATTGCCCGGATTCACCAGGTCATTCGGTTGACTATTTGTATTCTTGGCAAAAAGTGAAAACGTGAAGTTCCGGGCGGAGGTGAATTTGCGGGTTCTCGTAGTGTACTTTTTTCCGTCATTTGGAGTGCATTATTCCCATTGGGTGTGGGTGTTAATTGGATCCCGGGTGCTAAAGGTGGATACTACAAGTGAAAATACTGTATCTTTTAGGGGACGGTTAGTGTGTTACGGGATTTAAAAAGTATGACGGGATTGTTGAAAATTTGTTTTATATATTATTTACATACGTATTTTTGAAAATTATTAAATGGAACTCGAACCAAGGGAGAAATAAAATCTTTTATTTTCCGTAGCCTCAAACTCAAGATGGGCTATAAATGGTCAGGCTCAACTCCTTATTTCCTACAATCCTAATTTTTACGCGCCAGTTGGGCTGAAACCTCCTTTATAAAAATCACATTTTTCCAATATAGGAAAAACGAAGAAAACGATTCCATAAAAGTAGATATTGCAATTGGAGTTGTCATTATGTTTGCAATGGCCAGCGCTTATGATTGAACCTTACCATAGGGGCAAAGCACGGATATTAGGCTTGACAATACGTTCTCCTATCGGAGTTGAAAAAATCTCCTAATTTTCTCTATTATTATACTTGGATATTACATATCTTATATAATTTCGATAAGAATGTAATTTAGATAAAAATCACCGTCCCTTACTGGAGTCAATGATGATGGGTCTGTGAACACGGGAGCTATATGTATCTGGGCTTATAGGAAAGAATTTCTTGGGATCTGAGTAATGCATACCTGACAGATCTAATATTTGGTAAAATATTAGACATCTAAGGTTTTTCGTCAAGTAATCCACAGCTGTGATTATACAACTCGACGGGTTATATGGAAATCAGCAAGGGTTAAAAAATCCTGATTATTATTCCATGTTTTAAGAAAAAAATAACAAGTGCTAGGGAAAGACTAATTATGACCGAATATGACTCCGAGAATATTACTTACGGGGTAGTATGAAACTTGCCGAGCGGTGAAGTGCCAACTGCAGTTAGCTATATCATAAACAAAATATAACCTACGATGTTGTAAATATCAATTTTGGGGCCGAAAATTGGAAAATTACGACGAAAATAATGATATTGTATTTAAATTCTGTTAAGTGAAATTTGATTAGGCCGAATAACACATTATTGTTGAAAATAGCAAACAAGGACTATATTTTCCTGGCCACTCACCATGATATTCAAGTGACTTTAGATGAATTATATGAAACTGACTATTAGTTGAGTGAGAAGTCAATTTAAACTGCAAGCTCTCTTTAACGTTTTTTAGATCTCCTTCGTGAAGAATTTGTGACGAATATTTGAACTCAAAAATAACTCGCATTTCCTTTGTCCATTTACACATTGCGAGTTCACAAATGTTATGCTACTAGGGCTTTGAGATGGTAAGATTTAATGATATTTTCATGGGGAGGGGTATTTAATTCCTCCTAATCAGGTTGAAATATTTTAGAAGTTTACGCTAAATGATTATGCCGTTCATGTAAGATCTAAATGTGCAAATCCGGTTTCTGGTTTGTTCTTATTGAAGTAGACATCTTACGTTGACCAGTATCCTGGGCACGTATCTCGAGTAGCTTTAGAATTTGCCATAATTCTTATAAAAAGAATGAAACTTGCGCGTAAAAATGCCTATATCCTAAGATTAGGGCTTCTATTATGTATAATGATGGAATCAAAATGAAACGTAAAATGATTGATTCAAAGTAAAAATCAGTATATTGTTTCTAACTATATATACACAGTTGTAAGTATCACAACTGGAGTTTTCTTGTGCGAGGAAAACTTAAGTTGCCTTAAAATATTGAATAAGACTAAGAAGATTACACTTGAATAATATATGAACTCCGACAAGAATTAAACAAATGATCCTTAGAAAAATAATTTTAGGTGTTGGTGTTGCTTTGAGAGGTGGACGTGTGTCAACGTAGCTCCGATCAAATACCAATTCTCGAGCATCAAATTTCGTCGTAATCAACTGAAATTTATATCAATATACAGATAAAAAATTCAGTTTGCCAGTGATTCGGTGAAATAAATTAGTTACCATTGCAAGTGCGAATTTGTGTGCAAAAACTGAAGTTTAGAAAACTTGCACTGCCAAAAGTGAAGTGGAGACCCTAAACTTTGGGCAGCAATGGAAATAGACCCTAACCTTAAAAAGTTTGGATTTATCGTGCATGGAAGCCGTGACCTTACGATAGAAGATTATGTAATTGCCATCATAGGCACAATCGGTGAAGAAAACATGGACTCCTGTGGCTATGTACGAAGCAATATTGGTGTTTGGGCTAAAAATCAAGAAGCCGCTAATTAACTGAAGGAACTTAACCTGCTTCAAGTAGGTAATACAACCCTACAAATCAGGCCATACACAAGTCCAATACGCAAAGTAAAACTTATGAATATTCCGCAATTCATTACCAACGAAAACTTATCGCAGGAGCTTGCAAAGCACGGAATATTAAAAACGACGCCAAAAATAGAACCATTGTATTTACACAGCGGGAAGCCCACAACAATCAAGAGCTTTACAAGGACTCTAGGCATGTCCTTTAAAAAAGGACAATTGCTACCTCTAAAGTTAATTGTAACTCATGAAGACGAGGCTTTTACTATTAATGCACAAGTAGGCAAGCGAAAATGCTACGAGTGCGGAAGCACAAAGCATTTGGAAAAAAATTGCCCAGAAAAACTAACTTCAGAACCCAATGGACCAATAAATAACCCCCAGAGGCAGGCTGCATCAGGACCCCGTATGCTACCATAACATTGGGTTTAGCACAAAATACCGATGGTGTGCATCTTGAGATATTCGAAGATCATGAAAATTATGAGAGTTTAGAAGAAGATTCTGCACAGGGAAATGGCCCACATGAAGGTAATGAAGGAACAAATGCAAAACAAAAAACTAAACGGAAACAACGATCCGCATCTTCAAGTCCCTCAAATACCAACAGCTCAAATAAAAAACTACTCCTTCAAGAAAATCGAGAAAACGGAAAAATAAACAATTTCATCACTTGGCTGAACCACCGTATCTTAAATGGAAAGGCGCTTATATCAACCAAGGCCCTACTAGACTTTATGAACCACTACGAAGACATAGGTGCTCCCCCTTGTGACAACAAAGTTTTATGCGAAATGCTTTTCGAGCTGAAAAATCTCCTAAGAAATGAAGTGCTGAAAGAGAAAATCGCTCAAATCATGAGCACCCTTCAATAATTTTAATGTCTCTCACTATATATACGAACAACATACAAGGTTTAATTAATCCCAAGAAACGAAAACAGTTAATTACATATATGAATCTTCTAAAACCTCATGTGATGTGCCTGCAAGAAACGAATTTCGATCGAGGCATCCGCACATTCAGTAATATTAAAAACCATACACCGTCATTTAATGTCAAAATAACCAGTTTTAGTGGCACAATGTTTCTAGTTCGGAAGGATTTGACAACTTTAGCCGATAAAATTTTAGTCCCTTCAAGACTTCAACTCATAAGTATGAAGTAAGATAAATCAGTAGCCCCTGTATACAACATCCATTTACCACACAACGACCTTGAAGCAATTCAAACACTGGATGTTTTAAATAAAAATCTAAAAACCCATTTGGCAAATGAGAAAATGATACTATGCGGGGACTGGAATTATGTAGATGACCCTATAATCGACCGAAAGAATTCAACTGAACGAAGAAAAAAATTCCAAACAAAAATGTATATTGTATATATAATGCGCAAATATTATCGTTTTTCTCTCTCATCGATACTTACCGTATAATGTATCCTGATAAAACTGAAATGACTCATATTGGGACCCAAAAGCACAAACCAAGAGCAAGATTAGAATTAGCATGAAGTTAGCACCCACGACCTGGCACCCACTATTATGAAGTTAGCCACCACTACTTGGCACCCACTATTATGAAGTTAGCACCCACTACATAGCACCCAATATAATGAAGTAGGGCCTAATTCTTGGCAACAATACAAGAGTTCTATTGGTGCCCCATGACTTACACATAATAATTGTTGTTGATAACGCCACTAATACTAAGCGTGAAAACAAATACACGGTAAACCATAGAGTAGAATTAAAAGTAGCAAGTTCGCATGATGTCCGTATTTAACGATATAAATGTAATTTATTGACCAATTCATCCTAAGCACTTGGTCATATGAAACAGTTAATTATTACACAAACAGAAAAAACCCTACCGGTTTTGATTTGTGCTAATATGTTTACGAACAAACCACGCTGTTAAATTATAAAACCCACATTACAGAACTAGTTCATGTTAATCGATTATTGTTTAACTTGTGTAGGTTGATTATTTCTGGATTTATAAGTTCTAATTAGTACCGCCCTGTGTTTTCACAAATTTTGCTTTCTGTTTCTGTATCTGCAAGTTGCACCTAGTCAAATATTTGCGGTTACTCCTGGCAATAGTTTTTAGAAGTTTCCAAACCTGTTAAAAAAGAACAATTAACTGTCATAAATAATGTTTTGATTAGCATATGATGGCCCTAGTCATTTCATTAACGTTTACTAAATGGGGTTTACAAAAATTATTTCATTTAAGTTTTTCCTGCAAATAATTCATCAAAACTAAAATGTAAATCCAAACACTAAAAACATTATAACAAACATAAGAATACATCTTATACATCATGATTAAGAATACATCATGATCGGCCTCCCCCGATACTTCAGTATTGCCACGATCTTGTTCAACCTTGAAGTAAATAAATCAAGTGGTTACAATTTCGTCAGCTTCGGCTATAATTTAATCATGGAAGTTTATCACCCTTATCAAAATCGCCTTTCAATGTATATTAAAGCACTAATAAAAAATCGACACAAGCTTAGTCATGCAATAGGTCACGGACAATTACGATTTGTATGATACACGTCAGTTGATCAGCCAATATTCGCGCTAACGGACCTTTTTTGAGAATATGTAGCACCGACCTTTAACTTTCACAGGAAAAAATCATACAACGATGCTAACTAATATACTATTGATCGACATTTCATTTGGATTCGACTTTATAAGGTAATTTAATCCACCGATTTTCCGTTTACATAATAATGTAACCAAAACCTATTTTAATTCGACAAAGGACTTCAAACAGCTTAGCTGAAATCAGTATTATCAAATATTTTTGTCGATATCTCACAATACATATATTTGTGAATACGTCCAGTCCGGGTTGATCCACAGTGCAGAAAAATAGTTTAGAAGCTTATAGAAAG
>JAQFXU010004669.1:0-13036 GCA_034693705.1 Spatulosminthurus flaviceps | reverse complement strand
CTAATTATTCACAAGATTTCAATCAATTTTCAATTGTAAACCCCCACTGAATAGAATACATATAAATATTGGACTATAAAAATCTGTACTCGGCATATTTAATCTGGTGGCCTACCTGACCAAACGGAATCATCGTCATTTTTGGCCTTATGAAGGTTTTTTATCCCTTCTGAAAAAGACATAATAAAATTATCGGATTTTATTTCTCATAACAGTATTATTTCTCATAAACTTACCGAATGCACCGTTGCTTGACGCAGAAAATTTTGTAGGGCCCAATGACGCAGTTATTCTCGTCCCTTGCCTCCTCACTGTAGCTGCGTTAATGGGATTGGCCTAGAAAAAATTTAAATGACAAAAAACTACAAAATATGTTCACGAATATGGAGCGGTATAATAACAACAACTTATCATTAACTAAAACTTTGACCTGACCAGAAATTTGACAAATGTAATCAAATCTTTGATACAAGTGGCCAAAAGTTTTGGTCAGAGTGCCAGCGTTATTTTATAACAGGTATTTCTAATTTTTCCAGAATATTTTTAACTTACAAAAACTCCCAGCTCAAAAAGAACTACAAATGCTAATCCAAAAATTGTCATCATTGCATTGGTGAACACAAAGTGAAAGGTGGTTCGGTGTGCCGTGCATGAGAGAGGAATTTTAAGGACGGATTGTGGTTTCTAAATGATCCGTAAATTTTGATGTTGCTTTTGTATTCAAATCATATTGTCCTTATTACCACGATACTACGTTGGGTGCTGTGTCATTTTTACGAGGTAATTTGTGGCTCTTCGAATGTTCAGCATCGGGATGATATCATAATGATGCAAGCTGCATTCATCAGCCCTAAGCATTTTAAGCTTGAATAAGTACACGTTCTTAAATGTTACATTTAATATATACGTTTACATATTTCCTGCACGCGTATCAAAAATTCTTTTCTCTCTGAATAACAGAATATTAAAGCAATGAAAGGTTATGGACCCCACTGTACATGTAACAACTAATTGAAAGTAAATTACTGCAAAATTCAAACAACGACTGTCTAGTCCTGGCTTCATACGCTGCAATTTATTTCTGGTTTAAACTTGTTTTATTTATTGGTAGGCAATTTGCATGGCATTCGCATTGGTGACTTCATATTAAAGATATTCCCGCCGCGCCGAGACAGGGACAAAAGCTTATGCCAAACTAATTGACCCAACCAGTAACATTAGAATTAATCAAACTGAACTCACGGCATAAAAATCTGGCCCACCACAACCGAGGGGGTCAGTCCATTTTTCCTTAGAAAAATCTTAAAACTTGCCCATCTTAATATTTTCAAGGTTTTCCCTACACAATATGTGTACTTACTTGAAAAACCAAGATTATTCTCAACAATGTATTATTTCCACCAAAATTGTACAGATAAATATATCTGACGTTTAGCATTTACAGGGTAAATATAATTTAATTCCTCCCCAATAAAAATTCTGAAATTTTTTATTGATGAGAGAGCCGATGAGCCTCAGTAATTCAGGTAGATGATTAAGTTCGCAAATGCATTTATAAACGTTTGGCTAATCAGTAACCCCTTGAATCAGTATGAGCCAAGCATGTAATGGCTTACATGATAGGACTACTGGATTTTGCCAAGGCATGTAGTTCTGAGCCACAGTGAGGCGAAAACATGAGGCAATAAGGAGCTCAATGAGGAGATGGAACAGCAGTGGCTTGTAACTCGAGCCTCAAACAAGAACAGTCACGGATGTGGATGTGGATGGCCACCACAACTGGAACCCCCAGCTAACAATAAGGGAGAATATCAGCCATAGCCATGAGACATGCGGCTGACCAAGCCATGCATAATGACCTTTTTGATCAAGTTTTATTTCTGATTACAAATGTGTGCACAGTATTGAAAGGGCGCTGGTCTATCCATATTGTTTGTCTTTATAATCTGTTAATTAACACCTTTTTCCTACACGCAAGGCGAAAATCATTTTCATTTGTCATTATGTACTATCATTACATGCATTATGCCATTACATTGGGTGCCTTAAATTCCCAAAAATAGCACATCCAACGCAAAATTTTCTTCGGATTGACAATTGACAAATAAGGACTGTGTAAAGGAATCGAATTTGCCGCAAGTATTTCGTATTTTCTCATACTTACATGCACTTAGCCTGCATTGTACCAACACTGGCATGAAAGGGCGGTATCTTATGTTTATTTTAGGAAGGAATAGTTCTTGGTGGATAGGATGTGTCCTCCTGGAAAAAACATTCCATTTATTGTAAGTGTAATAGTACACGATGTGAGCTCTCATGTCGGAACAAATTTTCAAATGATAATAATAAATGATGCTAATTCTCTTAGATGATTAAGGATGTCGGCGTTTATTTACACTAAATAAATACAGCACGAAAAGGATGATGCTCCTTGCCTTTTATTACGTGTGCAAACGCTTGGAAGGTATTTTTTATGGCTGTACATACTCATTATGTTGAAGTGGGAGCTATTAGGAATGATGCAACGTCCGCCTAACGCGTAGTACGTGCAATAGATACTTTAGGGAACTTGTTTAAGCTTAATTAGTATCGTAGCTTTTGTGTGAGAAATTAAATCAGACTTCTCAATGGGTACTAAAGGGGAAGGGTTGGGGGGAAATAAAGTGGAAGTTTCCACACGTGGAAGCAGTGTGTTATTTTCCATGCCGTGAAGTATGGGTCTGCCGATCCTTTGAGTATTCTCAACACACACACAGAAGAAGAAATTTAAGAATACCCTGGAGCTCCTTAGTCTTGGTATTTTGTCTGGATACTCTTGGAAACTCATTACACGAACAAATGAAATAATTTTCACGGAGGGATAAATATTCTCGTTGGAAATAAATCACTTGATTCTATCTCTCGCCCTTTAGTTGTATATATTTCTCCTTTAGATTGTAACCTTTTGGGTCATTGCTTCTCATATTTTATCATTTGTTTGTTTCCATTTATTTTCTCTTTCTCTATAAATTAGAATCACATGGAACGTTGGAACTGGAAGAAATAGCTTTTTCAGCAGAAACATTCCGGGGGAAATGATTTGTGGCTAATGTATTCTTCCACATGTAGCCGCTCTACAATAATAATCATCATCATACAAGGGAGAAAGAAGAAAAGATGAGACTGGATCAATAGTTCTTTCATAGTGCTCAGCGTGGCAAGCACAAGTACAATTTTAGATAATAATTGTTGTACACTATTTTCTATAGTATTTCTCATACACATCAAAGCGGCCGTCAAGATTTCTCGTAACAAAAGATTGGATAGGCTTGTAGATCTCCTACCATTTATTTTGCAACATCCGAGCATAACTATAGACGTTACTTTATACGCTCCTGTGGATGGATCAAAATTGATCCAGCACAATCAAATCACAAGTACATAGGTATGCTCCAATTTATTGTTATAGTTGGATCACTCCAAGATGATCGAGTCTGACTCAAATGCACAACTTATATTCTATATTGAGTTTCATTTCAATCTTCTCATTCTTGTTTATATCTTCTTGTTATTTTTCTTGATATTTTACCGGCAGAGGTTTTTCCAAGTTTACAACATCGTATATTGCAAAATAATTCAATATTTAGGGTGTATGGTGTATTATTTGAAGTTTTGAAGTAATAAAAGTACGTAAGATTTAACTTGCAAGCATTTTAGTCCCACTTGGACAATGTATAGATACACTGTAAAAATTAAATAACAGAGTGGATAGTTTAATAATGGATTTCTAATGGTTTATGTAACATGATTACATCCAAAGGGTTTTATTGCGAAATATGTTGAAGTATAATAGAACCTTCTGTAGACTTCCCATAGCTTTTTTTTATCAACTCACTGTTATAAATACTCACTGGGAGGTATACTTATTTAAGTAATATTATGGCTATATCTATATAATAGCAGTTTTCAATAAGGCCATATAGTGGCAATTTTACTCAAACTTTGCAATATAAAATTCCGGGCACTAAGAAAAATATTTTCATTGCTGCGACGGAAATTTATGCCTCTGTCTGTGAAAAAAACATCAAGTGATGCAACCTCTAATAATTGTGCCGATGAAATAAAAATCGTAAGTAATGCAAGCCAAAAAGCCATGATGATACAAATCTAAATTTTGGCCGGTGAGAATAAAATTTTACCAATGCTATAATGTCATATTTAAACAAAAAACAACTACATATTATAATTCGAATGCCCTTAGAATTCCAACTACTGCTAGACAAACTTTTCTTTACAACGATTCTTGGCAAATCACTTTTTAATTTTTAGTCGTCATCTCTGCACTCAATTTAAAAAAAAATTATCCTATTGGTTTAACGCTGCTTAATCGTCTACGACAGCATAATCATAGGCACCCATGGAGTTAACAGGGCTCCCATTGAATTTACAGGGTTTTCTGTACTTATACTGAACCTGCTGTAGGTCCGTAATTTTTTTACAGTAGTGTAGCTAAATTTAAAAATAATTCCAGTAACGTTCAGAAATCTTTATCCTCACCCTCAAGTGCCTCACATTCAGATCTCAACCTACCGGGGCTTGTAGCTGCAGCCTCCGAATTTTGTCAGACAGAATTTTTACAAGCCTAAAAACCTTATACATTTTGAGCACTGAGCCAAGGAAGAACAAAGTCACAGGCGAGCGGTAAGTTTCGTCTTTTTGCTCTGCATCAAGCTCAACCGCTCAACCGCCGGTCGAGTGTATGTAAACGGAGCTCGTGAGCTGGAGCTTATTTCTTTGACTTTGATATTTGATTTTATGTTCTTGACTCTGCCACATTTCCCTTTCACATCCACATCAGATTAAACACACGCACAATATTGCATTTTTACTAAAATCCCAATATAGAGGAAATTCTCTGTGAGCAGTGGGAACATTAGTATAAGCATTAAGTTTCATTACACAAAGTTATTTCACAACAAAAATTTTATTCATATAAAATCATAAGGAAGACAAGACACGAACCAGTGAATTAAATTACATTACAGAATGGCCTCAAGCAATCACCTCAACCTTAACAATCAGGAAGGGATTTTTGAGTGAAGTAATAACTTTCACTTACGTAATAAATTGACATACTTGTTTTTTGTATCTCTCTTCCTAAAAAAATTCTACTCTGTCATTCATTGTGGCCTGAGGAAAAAGACACGGAATATAGTTTGTGCAGTCTTATACTTTGTAGCTGATGTTAAACATTTCCTTGTTGTTTGTCATCAGTCTTTCATGGAAATGTCATCAACATCAGAATCTTTACGATTTCAGGAGGAGTTGGATTTGGACCAGGTGAAAGATCACTTTCGACAGTTCCAAGGCGGTAGAGTTACTTTAACTAAAGATGAGGACTCTGGAATTGGTTTCATCTTGCTGGATCATCCGGAGAAGAAGAATTGTTTTAGTGGTATAAAGTTTAATAATAATAATTATTGAGTTAATTATTGTTGTGGATATTTTATATTTCAATGTATTATTAATGCAAAGTGTGATTTTTTTATTTTGATATTTTTGTAGGTCAAATGATGGTGGATCTGAGCGATGTAATTACGGAATTAGAAAATTGGAAGACTGGCAAAGGACTGATTCTTCACTCAAATACAAATGTGTTTTGTTCGGGAGTGTTTCTGGATATGGTCAAACAATTTTTGCATGACCCAAGTCAGGCGAATATGCTCTCGTATCTGATGCAGGACTCGGCTAGACGATTTCGGAATCTACCTCTCGTTTCTGTGGCTTTGGTGCAAGGGAAGGTATGTGATTGAAATGAATCTATATCTGTTATTATAAATGTTCTCACTATTTTGACGAGACTGTTGTAAAGATAATTTAGTCATCCTTAAGCCAAGAGGATTGAGATTGCCAGCCGCTGTAGGATTTCCATATCTCCATATGGATAGCCTGCATAAATAAGTGATAAACTTACAATGAGTTGTGTTGTGACGGTATTGAACTAAGAAACTTGAGATTAAATGAATAGTAATTATTACAGCAAACTGCAATCTTGTAACGATTTGTTTGTTGTTGTTTGTATCTTGCAACTATGTAAGTGGATTGATTATTGATTTATGTAGTAAGGTAATCCTTGGCTGAAAGTTAAGGTTAGGTAGTAAATTTTTTTTAGGCACGTATCGATTATATTTTTGCTGTACTAGTAGCAGTTATGCGTAAAACGAAGAAATTTGGATTGCAGGTGTATAATTTTTTCTCAGTTTGCTAGCTTAGGGGTGAAAATTATGTTTATATAGGTGGAAATGTTGGTCTAGTTGTTCCAAATCCTCAGCAGCCGTGAAAGAAAATGAATGAAATTATCAATGTTGGTGCTATCATTGTACAATTTTCGTTTTGTAGGCGATCGCCGGAGGTAGTGAAATATTATTATGGCCGGATTTCCGCTTACTCACGAAGGATGCGGAAGTGATGTATGCACATGCGAAAATGGGCCTAGCATGTGCTTGGGGTGGAGGACTGATCTTGAAGACCGTAGTGGGACGTGCAAAGGCCTTAGAATTCACACTCACTTCCCGAAAGGTCTCTGCTGAGGAAGCGCTCTCGGTCGGCCTGGCCAATGCGATTGTGAATGTGGACACGAGATTGGAAGAAGCGATAGCATGGTTAAGCCCTTTAATTAGTTGCAGCGCTGAGGTGGTCCGAGCTCAGAAGACCCTTCTTTTGGGAGACTCATTCTTGGATGAACGAAGAAATTTTGTTGGGCTTTGGGGAAAACCAAGTCAAATGACTGCATACGACAGAAATTTTAGGCATTAGTTATGGTACTGCCATTGCCGGTGATGATTGCAATTTAGTTTTAAACCTGTTTTTGTTTTGTCGAAGGAACTGCTGGTATTTGTAAGAACAGTTATATTTTTATCAACTTTTAAGAATAAATCTGAGAGAATGGGTAATTGATATCAAATACTATTGATATCAAATACTTTAATATCAAATCACTAAAAGACATGATGACTGCATATTATTTTCAAGAATTTATTACTAGTATAAATGGATCCTATCCAGCGAAATACATACACAATTAGGGGTTACTGGGGGTGCATTTTGGTGGAAAAAGGACAAAAGGAGTTGGTCATGATTAGGGAATCTTCCTGCCCCGACTGTGAAATGCAGTTCAAGTTTGAGGATAGAACAACAGTGATCTACACCAAATGAACGTATTGGTATCCACAGCACCCACCGGAAGAACTCTTACCCAAAGATTAAAAAGCGCCGCGCCTCATGCATGATCATAGAGGAGGCCCTGTCGCTTTGGATTATTTGGTTAAATCCTGACTCATTCGAAGATATACATACGTTCCGACCAAAATGCTTACCTCAGTGAAGCAATGACACACGTCGTGCCACCATCGTCTGATGATTAACATCTGAAGCCTCATGTACACAGCTCTGGTGAGATATGAAGCTCATATCTATTTTGATCAACATTTAATAGCTTCTGCAGAACACCGTCCTTTCATAATAGTCAAGGCCCAAGAATCAATTAGCACATTTTAGCAAACTTTGTTTAAACTCCGCACCTTATGCTATTGTCTTCTCATTATTAAAGCAATGCTAAACTCATTATATTCTTGTTTTTATAACTATATACTGAATTCGTCACAACTATAGAAATTCCCACTTGATAAACTCCGACCGTCAGTTCATCCCTATTTCTTTTACGTCTTATCCTTATATATACTCTTCTTTTCTATCTTACGTTCAACCGCAGAAAACATTTTCACTCTCAGAAATGAAGCTCCTTTTGGTAAGTCCTTCAAATTTTTCTTTAAAAAAGTACAATTTCAAATGAGTAAAATACATTCTGTAATTGTTTCCTCAGATCCTCGCCTATTCCTCGGCATTGCTTTCAATTGAAGCTATTGGCAGTGACCGGATAAACAGCGACTCGGATCAACAACTTACAGTACCGATATTCCGGGAAACCTCCCGTGACTATCTTTCACCCGTATTTTATCAATTGACCAACAAAAATAATCGAAGTCGTCGACAGGTGTATAATCCCTATCAACCACGGTACTCCACCCCTCGCCCATGGTTATGGTTCGGTGCGGACCAAGATGCTTTTCTTAGGAGGAGACATCGTGGGGGAGGGGGCTTTCCTCGACGAGATCGCGGTAGACTCGGCAGGCGTCCCGTATTTCTCCGTCCCGTACGTGGGGGCTACCTTAGAGGCAGAGGCTTACGTGGGGGCTTCCTCAGAGGCGGACGTGGTGGTGGTGGACGAGGGCGAGCTGTCATAGCAAGGGGTAGAGGCTAAGGTGATAATTTTTACGTTTTCCACTCAAGTGGTTTTTTTTACATTTTTTAATTTTTTTACATTTATAAAAAAGATTATTCCACTCCTTTTTAATTTTCCACATATATCTACTATATTTCAGGCTATAAATGTCAACATTCTGGAATGGGAAGGCCCAAAAGTCAGTATATATCTTGACAAGTTGAACCCAAAGGATTAGGGAAATTTTAAGCCAGTGAAAGAGGATCTCGATGTATGGGGGGAACGTAACACAAAATAAACCGCAAGTGATTTATCTCGATGGAGAAGTTTTAAAGAAAAGTTATTCCACTCCGTAATAATTCACGGGAAGCCTCTGACTTGCCTGTCGGCGCTGCTTATTCCTTACAAAATACAACCACTTGAATGCGTGCACTCTTTTGAGAACCTACAAATGGCTCTTTTCTCTATTTTTTTCACTAATTCTCCCACGCTCATTGTCATCCGGAATGCATGTCATCATTTTTCTTACGACTGCCATTAATGTCATTACACAAGGGATGATTACCTATGCAAGAGTAAACGAGAAGAGGAAAAACTCGCATTTTCTCGCTTTTTACATATACTACTCCTCCTTTTTCTCAGTTCATCCCTCTTCTTTTTCCTCTCTTTCCCTGGACTTAGGCAAGACACATTAAATATTCCCGTCTTCATTTATGTCTTCCTCCTCTCCAGCCTTTATTGGCTTCCAGCTCCATTTACTGCTTTGTCAGCGACTCCCCATATCGTCTGTCAACCAGCTCTTTAATTTATTACCCTTGAATGCCTTCCTTTATTTGTTTTCCCAACTGGGATTTCTCATAGTGTGTGGCCCAATAAAAACCATTCAAGTAAAATCCTTAAAAAATTCACGAAAAAAACTCTTTTCAGCTTCCAACAAAAGAGAAGTCAACGATTTTTAAGGCAAAAGTTTTAAAATTTTTGCACAGGAAATTTTCAGGAAAATAGCATTTTTACCAGAAAAACCACACGCAAACCATTTCGAGGTAAATTAAGAAAAAATTCTTTAGAAAGTCAATGATGGGAGCGGATACAGGAAAAGGGGCGTTGGGTAGGCGTACAAAAGCATTGTGTGTATTTTATGAAAGTATGATGAAAAGTGAAGTGAGGGAAAGTATAATCCAGGATGAAAAATTACCTTTACTGTGGAAGTGACATTAAGGCTGTTACGTGAACAGGATTTGTATGGGCACCTCGTGCCCTTAATGGTCCACCGGATCCACACTCACACACACGTACACATTCACCTTTAGTATATGCTCAAGTCCATCCTGACAAATTTCCGAGGGAGAAAGAGGAGAAAATCTTCAATTCTTCCAACATTCCTCTCTCTCTCTGGAACCTTCACATTTTTTTAACATTGTTCCGGAACTCAACCGGGGAACCAAGTCATGCAAATATGATAGCATGAATTTTTATGCGAAAAGTTTTCCCTTCTTTTGCATTTGCTCAACATGTGTTCATTTCAAGTGATATACCGGACACATTGTCGTTTTATGTACGACATGGGCTTCAAGTAAACTGCACACGTTATTTTTGGGTAACATTGCACACATTTTTAATTCCTCAATTCAGGTTAGTCAAAATAGTCGTATACCTCAAATATGGATAAAACTGGTTAAAATGTTGCTCGCGTCCGCTTAAATGTCCGAATATCCGGTGCACTACTAATCACCATCCCCCAAAACTTTCTCCGATCGGTTTAAATTTCCGTCCTATTTGCTAAATATAATGGCAGCATTTTATTCGTATCGGTATAAATTGCATTGGTAAAAATTAAACGCTTGCCTAAGCATAGGTTGCTCAAAGGTCCAAATTTTAGTCAATATGAGAATGAGAAAATAGAAAATGTATTTTGTAAAAACTTTTAATTGCCACTTTGAATCAAAAGCAATTTTAGCATTGGCCCTGCAATAGCATTTTTAACTATGTTTTTACATTATTTCTATATTGAATTTGCTGAACATTCCTGCTTCATCTGCCGTCAAATCGAACCAAAGAGTTTTATTGGTTTGGAAACATGTTTTTGTAAGAGCTTCGGCCCATACTTTACTAATGACATTATAACATATAATATTATTATGTACAAACATGTACTCTTAGGCGGGTTACTCAGGGGAGACCCCAATGGCCATTAAAGATAGTCGTTCGGACGCCTAAGCCCTTCTAACGTGGGAGTATTAGTAAAATATCCGCGTAATAATCCAAGCTCGTCTTCCTCTCCCCATCGTCCCTAGGTTGAATGGAGAAAAAGCCAAAGCCACTTGGAAAGTCTGGATTTATGAGAAGAGTTTGCGAGTTATAGCTCTTTCGCCCATCCGCTTCCGTCCTCAACTTTTCCCAAAGCTCTTATGATGCTATATACAATGCGTTGAAGTTGAAGAAAGCATCAAGGAAACTTATTTTGACCCACAACTTTTATTTACAGGGCTTATACTGTTATTGGCACACAGGGTAGTATGTTTGTCTCTCTGTGTTTCTGCATGAAATTCTTTCGAGGACATTCACAGTTCATTATAGACCACAAGTTTGTTATCTCCAGGCAATTACCTGTATCTTGTCTATCTCAAGTTACTGTTTCCCCTTGAATGAATGGCCTACACCTGCTCTATCCTCACATTATTTCTAACGAGTTCCTACTATAACACGGTGAGAGGTGCTAGAGAAAGAGGAAAGACCGGAAGTTATGAAAGCGCTGTTTTTTATTTTTGTAGATATTTTTTCATTAGCTGAAATGGGGGGTTTCTTTACTTTAATATTTATGAAAGAAATACTGTAAAAGGGATTCCCAGGCATGCGCACGTAAATCATTGACCTTCGTAGCCATCACAAACCAAGGCTGATTTCGCAAGGTTGCGAATATTATGTCCAGAGTAGGGGATTCCTCTGCATCGTCGAATCTCATCAGGTTGAGCGTCGGGTGGGCAATAGTCGTGGGAAGGAGGGGCGCAAGGGGCGGGGCAGATTGACTTGCGCTTCTTCTTTTTCTGCGGGATGATTATTGGCTGGTAAATGATCTGCTCTTCATCATCATTATCTTGACAGCATCCGTCATCTTTTTTGCAATCCTCCTTCCTTCGAGGTTGAATGGTAGGCTTGGCGCGGTAAACTTCTTGTATTTGTTCTGGGTCCGTTCTAAAAGGATAGAGGAAAAAATACGTGTAAAATGTAAAAGAGTGGAGAAATAGGGGCAACGCAACTTTAAAGGCAGGATTAATTAATGGTGAGAAAACTAGGGGTGCCATAAGCTCAAATGTCGAATAGGGGTGCCAACAATTTCAAAAAACCCTTTAGGGTGGTGGTTATGTAGGAAATTGTAAATTAATTTGTAAAAGTGTTAAAAACCTACGTTTTCCAGAAATCGAAGTAAGACAGGCGATTTAAGCTATCCAATTGCCTTATGCTGCATGGATTCATACACCGGTGTCCTTTAGATTCTGGTGGAGGCATCCGCGCCGCTTTCTTCCCAACTTGCGGAACATAGTCGAACCTCGTAGTGGTAACTCCTCTGGGAACGTCCAATTGACGACACATATCTTCTAGTTGCTCATCTAAATCGATTTGAGACTTGAATTTAAAGTCGTGAAGATATGTTGAACGGTTATCAAACGGTCCACAGGGGCAGCGGCAGTGTTGGCAATTCTTTAAGAGAATGGAAGGACGTGAAAGGTTTTAACGTATTTTTTAAATTTGGGACCACTTTTTAATGCTGTAGCTTACAAACGGCTTCAAAGGGCTGCCAAAAGGGGATGGGAATCTCGGTAGGCATTTATTTTTATTTTCAGGACATTCATTTAGTCCCCATCTAATTCCGCAAGGATTACCCGCACAAGTTTTTGCTTCTTTCATCTGACAATAGCTGTACGCTGGGTAGGATACCTTCATGGTTGTATCATCTAAATACCAAAATATTCTTACATTTCAGTGTTTCATGTGTAGGAAAAGTCTTAGTAATGTCTAATGTCAAGAGTAGTCAGGGTACCATTAATAGGCGTAATGGGCAGAACAAATCCTTCAATAGGCTTAAAATTGTAATTCGGTCGACATAATGCCTTTGCGTAATAATCCGCCTTGTACGTTGTTTCGTCGTTAAAATCCGCGCAAGGGTCGGCCATGAGATTGTCTTGGTACCGAATCTGGCAGGGCTTCACATACGGCCAAGGGTCATTGTCCTTCATTTCTACCGGCGTCTTCTGATCTGGCTCGGGGTCAGTGCAACTGTAGCATAAGCGGTTCATTGAGCAGAAAGGTATTGCCTTAGGTGATTCCACCTCACATTTTGTCTATAATTTATGGCGGGAAAATGTCAAACAATTCTATGTCATGGATCATGAATTGCTGAAAAACATTTATACAACGAAATATTTACCGGTGGCGGGAAGGTAAACGGCCGGTAGTAATGATTGTAAGTGGTACATTTGTCAAGCTCAGTTTCTGGTTTGTGCCAATTTTCATTATCCAACCAAGAATGAAAACAATGCGAGGGTTCGGCTTCTAAAGATTTACAATAAAACTGCGACCCAGTTTCTGTATCTGTTTTCAGCGGATAGTAGCAAGGAATGCATAGGTTGTTTTCAGGGATAATTTTCGGCGGTCGAGGGGCACATTTTGGGCCGTACTCCATTTCATTGGTGGTGATGTCCGTGAATCTATTCAGAATAACATTTAGGCCTAAACATATGATATCCTTGCTAAAAATATTATATGTATGTGTTGGAT
>JAQFXU010004668.1:0-13041 GCA_034693705.1 Spatulosminthurus flaviceps | reverse complement strand
TTGCGCTATGACTAGCCGTTCAAAAGTTACAAACAGGGAAAGGTTAAAGCACTCTTGCATAACAGCACAATAGGTGGTCCTTTAAGAAAAATATCCAATTCTGATGCATTTTTTTCGGCTCTACAATTTCTTGCTCAAAAATCGAATTGAAAGGCGTTAAAAATGAAGCCTGTAGATGCGTTGTAATTTCACTCATAGACATTGCAGTATTTTATAAGAATATGTCATTTAGCATGAGCTCCCATATATTTTTTCCAATACTATCTTAGCGATTACGATGGACTGTTTAATTATTTCTGGCTTTTAAATGATTGGTACCTTAATGGTGCAGAGTACCTTACCTTCTTCAATTGTTATGATTGCAGTTGTAGATTCAAAATATTTAACTAGTCTACATTGTTTTTCAGCCAATAGCTTGGGCGCATTTGAGTTGGAGTACATGCAGCGGTGAAAGACTGTGACCCTAAAGTGTTATGCCACCGAAAGCTAGTAATGGGATGATCGTAGGAAAATCACACAACAATTTGAATTCGAAGAAAGGTTAACTAATTTTAATTTCCACTCAAAATTCTCTCTCTACAAATTCAGCCTCTCTCTCTCTCTTTCCTTCTCCGCTCCTTCAACATTCCTCCTCATCCACCCTCGCTCTCTCGTTCATCACACTCATTCTCATTCCATACCATTTTACGTATACCAATAGAACTCCAAGATCAAAATTTATCGAAACCTTGGGGGTTTAAACAACGATTTACCAAATGCGTTTTTACATTCTAATAGACGGCAGACACAGAGTCTAATTTATACTCGTTTACAAATAAGGCATGATTACAAAAGAATGCTTTACCTGAAATGATGCATGAAATATGCAGAGACTTCAGAAAGTCACAGCTATTATTCAATGATAATGATTACAGCACTGAAGTTACGGCGAGTACATGATATGCGTCATATGTGTATTATGAACAATTTTTTTGGTCTAGACGACAATTTGACTATTCATCGTCATTACAATTTCTACGATCATTATTGATTATGGCTTCGAAGTAAATTAATGTAATTAGGAATCATTAATACATTAATACTGCAACCACCTACTAAGGTCAGGTTTGGGGAAAACCCGTTGACAGTAGTGTTTCAAAATTTGAAAGGTGCGAAAATGGAAAAATGCGTGAAATTTCCATCCTGCATTAGGTCAAAAGTAAATTATTACACGGCCCCAAACCATTTGCCTACAATTTTTCGAAAGTTGGATCAATGTATATGGTCAAAAAAATAAAATAAGTTTCGTGTCCTGTAAGCGTTAAATTTTGGGCTGGCTAGATTTTCTATCTGATAAAAGTTGAAACACTTATTTTTCCAGTCATTTAGAAAAAGCTTGACTATTCTATAGTCCAACAAGGGCTGAAAATTTTTTCCCTAATTACTTTATCTCTCCCATCGTATTCATTGCCTAGATCCATCTCTTAAACTTCTAAATTACCCATCTCTTTCAGTTCAGCCGATTCCTCCTGAGAACAGTTTCATTCATTTCAAGTCATTGAGAAAACTGTTTGACTAATTAATATCAATGGGGACGACAATTGTTTGCTAATTATGTTATCATTTTCATCGTCTTCATTGTGTCTACTTTTTAAACTTCTAAGCTGGACACATCTTTCATTTTGGAAGTTTTTTTGTGTAAGTTTTTATGCTTGAAACTAAACAAGGATTTTTGCTTGCAAAGTATACATATTTATAAGCATTACAACTATCTCACCTAGTTCTATACGATTCTTTAATAGCTAAAGGAAAGTAAATCCAAATTTGAGTCCAATATGAAACCTTAAGAAAGTTCAGGCGCTGGCACTTTTGTTGTGCTACACTTGGAACTATTTTATTGGGAGGAAGAGGCGGAGAGTGGGACAATGGACAATAATACAATATATCATCAGCAGCCCACACTTTGGGTATTCAGATGTTCAAAAAGCATTGTAAAATCTCTTGGTTTATTATTGAAGTTGATTATATTTTTTTTCATTTAATTTGCATAATGTATGCCATCATCAGAAATGACCAGCAAAATAGCATTGAACGCTTAAAGTGATACTCTTGCAGATTCGCCAATATTAGAATTAGAACCTATCAGAGGTCGATCACTTGACCCACTTTAATTCCTAAAACTGCAATATTTAGTTTTGTGTTGTTGCTAAGGAAGTCACTCAACATTTAAATCCAATGTTTGCATTTCAGTACTAATAGCGTTTGCACTTTTGTTGTGCTACGTGGAACTTTATATGGAGAGGACGAGGAGAATGGGAAAATGTGTCTTCAGCATCCCACATTTGGGTTCAAGGAGAGCTGCACAGTTTCCTTGAACCCTCTGACATCATTTGACTCTTTAAAGCTTATTCATGGAAATTATAGACTTCATATGAATTACTATGCGGAAACATTTTTTTTTAAATGTTGGTGATTTCAACATTTCTGGCATAATGTATATTTTCGTTCACATGAAATGGGTTCCACTCCATGACTTACCGAATCAAAGTAAATCCTAGGCTAGATTTTTTTTTCCAAGACAAGAAAACAATAAGGGCATGATCGATGTTCTACAATACTCTATGTATACGCTGTAGGCTTAGGCAGGAATTTAATGATTCTTTGTGTTGCTTAAAATGCGGGACATTTCAAGCCTAAAACTTTAATGAGGATTTTTAATTTACGAAAAAATTCTCATTCTTGCAAGCATTGAACTATTTTTGATGTTACTCTGAAAATCTTCGATTTTTGTTCAAAATGTGTCAGAACACCTGTCCACTATTACTCTGAGCCATATCTTTCCCCTTCAAATCGCATTTTAAATTATTTAAAAGTAATAACTTTTTTAATTTCGAAATTTTGGCGGAAATCCAAAAATTATAAATTCGAATCGCGCTCAAAACGGGGTTTTCGAAGTTTCGTGAGTCCCTATGTAAAAAACGGCTTTTTTGGGAGGAAACTTTTAGGGTGCATAATAAGCATTGCACTCATAGTACTTGTCCTAATTACAGCTACCTATCCCTGCCGTAAGCCTTCTTTGTAGTAATTTTAAAACCAAAATGTCTATTTTATTGGTAAAAGAATTTATATATTTGGAACGTCTTAAAATTTCCTCGAAATTTACGTGTGGCTTTAAATGGTCTTTTCTGAAATCATATTTACCTACTTGATGAACTCATAAACTTTTACGAAAGTATATCTATACCTCGATAACATTATTGTGACCACAATTATTATGACCATAATTACGACTACAGTCATGACCATAATTATGACCATAATAATACGACCACAATAATTATGACCACAATTATGACCATAATTACGACCACAATAATTGTTATTATTATAACAATCATTATTATGACCATAATTATGACCCTATTGATGACATTAACTATGACCATTATTGTCACCTTAATTATTATCATAATTGTCACCATAATAATTATTGTGGCCATTATTATGACGTTTTTGATGAACATAATTGTGCCCATTATTATAATCATTTTAATGGTCATAATTTTGGCTATTATTCTGACCATCATTTTGACCATAATTGTGGCCATTATTATGACCTTGATTTTGACCATAATTGTAGCTATTATTCTGACCATAATTTTGACCATAATGAGGATGAGGAGAATGGGACAATGCAACATCAGCAGCCAACACTTTGTGTATTCAGAGTTTCAAGGAGCATTGGGCAATCTCCTTGAATCCTAGAGCAACATTTGGCCTCTTCTTAAAGCTTTTATGAAAATACTAAATTTTGAATGAATATTAGTGGTCGGACCAGTTCAGTTCAAAACTGAAAGTTTTCAGTTCAGTTCAGTTTGGTTCAAGCTAATTTCAGTTCAGTTTGACCTTTGAGCCAAACTGAATAGTTCAGTTCAAGCTACCCAACTGAATTGAAATCTTTGAACTGATTTTCAAATATTTCAAAATTATGGCGGGAATTCAATGGGTTTCGATAAAATGTTTGTCAAATATCGTAAATTGATTGAGTTAGAGGGTTCTTCATTAAGTATTTTGTCCATTAGTAGAAATTATTTCCATTTTAATTTTGATTCTAATATTTTTTTGGGTCATTTGGCATTGCAGTTTTGCTTCACACCTTGAACTGTTTTAACTTCAATTCAGTTCAGTTTGTCTGATGAACCAAACTGAACTGAACCGAAAAGCTGTGAGTGTGAACTGTACTGAAAATTGCAGTTTCGATTCAGTTCACTCCACGAACCGAACCAAACCGAAATTCGAGAACTAAACTGAACTAGTCCGACCACTAATGAATATTTTTTCATTTAACCGTTTTGTACACAGCGCGTTGGTCTTTTTCGAATTTGATTCTAATTTGCACATGTAATTCGCATCCTCACATCAGAAATGACCAGCAAAGAAAAACTTTGTAAGCTTAGAGGGATGTAACTTTGTTTGTTGTTACACTTCAAACATTGGAAGCGTTTTGAGCGGATGAGGATAGTGTGATTTTAATATAGGAGCCACAACTTGAATTAACCTGAACACGTTATAAATGGATGATCAACCACTTTAGTTCCTAGATCATCAGTATTTAGTATTTAGATTTACTTAATTGGCTGTTCCATGATTGCATTTAAGTAGTGGCGTTTGCACTTTTGTTGTACTACGTCGAACTCAACGGAGAGGAGGAGGAGAGTGTAAAAATAATTGACAACGTACCATCAGCAGGCCACACTGGGGTTCAAGGAAGATTATAGATACAACCTTCCTTGAACTCTCTTGCATCAGTTGACTGTTTAAAGCCAATTCATGAAAATTATGCATTTTATATGAATCGCTTTGTATAAAATTATACTTTGCACATAGCCATATTTTAGTTGACACACCATTTTTAATATTTAAAAAACATCCCTACAGCGCGTAAAAACTGTGAATCATTTTGTTTTCTACATTTATACATATGAAATATTTGCATGTCTTGGCTATTAAGTGAGAGATATTATAGCTACTTCCTGTTATGCCAACTAAATGTGCCAACATTTTTCAATTAGCTAATTCTTATTAGATTCGTGCTGATATTTTCCGATTAGGCAATACCATTTGTCAATGAGTTTATTCATCCCTGTATCTCCTTTGAATTTTTTCCCACTATGTATTTATAATGATTCATGCTTTACATCAGCAATATAAAGGTACATAAGAATATGAGAGATTTTTTCCGAAGTGTCTTCATCAGCTTTGTTCTGCAATCAGAGACCAAATGGGAATTGATTACTAGCCAATATCATCTGTCACTTTAATAATTTTAATAATATCCTGCTTGCAATGCAACAACGGGAGTAAAAATAGAAAATGAAGGCTTCAGAAACAAAATTATTATGACCGATCATACACATTTTTCCATAACAATCATAAATCGTGAATTAAACGCACTTCCTTTTGCTGTAAAAATTGCTCAACTTGACCTGTTTCGTTTTTATTCTGAAGCCCTGATATTTTCAAATGTGATTCAGTAATCATTGCAAGAAATGCTTCATTAATAATTGCTGTGTTTGCAAAAAATCTCCTCATATATATATTCTTACGCATCTAAGACCTCACAATTCAGGGGTATTCGCAGCCACTAAAGTCTTGACTTACTTAACCAAACAAGTTCACATTGTACTGAATCTTCTGACAGAATTGAATTTCGAGAATAATTTCAAAAATGAAATTTTTCGTTTGTTTCTTGATCCTTGTCACTTGTTACTCTACTTGGGGCCGTTCAATGTCAGCCGAATATTCTGAGTAAGTATTGTTTTACGCTGTTTTCATTAAATTTTTATTCATTGAAGAAAAGCGACTTCCGTAACTTGATATTTTTTAGTTCTCCAGGAGCAGAAACAATGATTAGCGCCGTTAGCGCGGAGGTGAACAGTAAGAAAACAACATTTTTGAGTAGAGCATGAAATTACTTTAAATGAATATTTGACCTATATATCTACTTTCATTTTCAGCCAATCGTGTGATAAGATCCGCCGAGGGCGATACTGATGGTAATTTATAATTTTCCACTGGGTATATTTTGGATCGGAATTTCAAAAGATTTTATTTTTAATGGAGCAAAGAGGTTGGCACTGAATTTGCTCATTGTTAATGATCATATTCTGTTTCGAGCTGGATGCTAAATCTAATGATTTCCTTAACTAAACTGTCAAAATCTATTGTATCCGGAATTTTATCTCAAATTCTTCTTCATTCTTTACTTCGTTCATTACCAACATTGACATGATGATTTTAAATTGTGGATTCAAAATTTCAAAATGTCACAAGTTTATAACATGGAAAGTAGAAATTACAGCGATGTGTATTGTTAAAAAATGGAACATGTCAAATCAGCAATAAAATAGAATGAAGGCAATAGGCGAAGTAAAGAATGTTGAGCAATGGAGAGCAAGTTTCGTTCATAGACCTATGAATTAAAATTGCTAACACATTTTTTAAAGTTAAAGGCCGAACGTCCAAGTTATTTCTTACGGCTCGTATACAAGGAATCAAATGACGCTCGTACCATTTGCCACATTAAAAGAGAATACACTTTATAATGCATAACAAAAACAAACGACATTCGGGAATTAAGCTTTCATATAGCAAAGCTAATGAAAATGAATCAAAACTTTCAACACTAACTATAAACTCACATTAACTTCCCGACTAAAAACCTTTCCAACAGAATCTGCCGGTGCAGGATGTAAGTTGTCGTCATTTAAGAATTTATGCGTTCAGATTCTTTTAAAAGTTCAAATACAACGGATTTTTTCATTCTTTTTTGAGTTTTTTCAAGTCATTTTTTGACCAAAAATTTAATCCCACCCTACATTTCCTTGAAAGAAACGTTTTTTTACTATAATTTTGCTGGCGCGTCCCCAGTTTCTAACATAAAATGTACATAATTTGAATTCAAATAAAGAATTATCCTTCTAATCGCTTCACAGTTGGTGGTGGTGATGGTAAGTTTTAACCTCCATAAAAGCTTCTTGATTTGTTGAAAGTAATAATAATAGTATTAACTATTAACTGATGGTAACACTGAAGGGGTTTGGTTTTTATTGGCATAATATTTAATAACACATACTCAAAAATCCTTATTGTATCTGTTGTATCAAACATTTTTCTTGTACGATTCCATTTTTGCCTATTAGTGGATACATTTTTCATAACATGAATATCAATAAACTATTTTCCTTCGAACTGAAACACTAATCATAATTGGCAAATAACTGCCGCTAAAATTATCACAGTTTGAATTTTATTGGAATCGGTCAGTTTAGTCTATTAATTTTTATATTAGGAATTTCAATAAATAAACTCATTTGATTCTAACGACAACACAGCTACTTGGCGTAAGTTTTTACCTTCGTTGTAGTTTCGTAGTGCGTTTTCAAATATCATAGCATACCACTAGGCCTAAAAATACCGAGAGGATAACGTTTCGTCATTTCAGTTGTAATTCTAATAATAATAATTAATTACTGCCACTATAAAGTGGCTGTTAAAATATTATTGGCAGCAGATGTTCAATGTTGCCTATCACTCTCTACTTTTCCTTTTCTCTAACAAACTTTGTCTTTACAGTTCTATAAATGTTCCTGGCTAGGATCCATAATTTTTCCGGAAAAAATTTAATAATATAATAATTTTTTTATTTTGAATTTAAAAATCTTTATAGGAACTTATTATATTGTACTGCCACTATAACAGTGGTAATAATGATTTGTATTTGAAATCTAATCATTTTGACTCCAACCATATATTTCCCAATTGACAATTTATGTTTTCACAAAAAAATGTTATCGATCCGTTACATAGATAGTTCATACTTCACCCATAGCGCCAGAGTGCAATTATCACGGCAGGAAAATTTAGCAATATATGAATAAGTAGACGTCATTTGAATTTCAATGGTATAGTAATGGCATTCTTCTACTGTTGCAGTGGTAGTAGAATTTTAATTTGCAACATTTGTCTCATATTTCTCACTACTTTCTGTTTTGAGAGAAGCATTTTTTTTACTTTATAATTAAATTGTGCACATATGTGGTAATATTTTTATCTGATTATTAATTTTTAATCATACATAATTCCAATATTGAATATTGTATCTATTTTTCTTCTAATGGAATCACAGGTCGAAATCCGTGTAAGTTACTAATTCCATATTATCTACTACACTGTAAAAAATAAATCTGAGGCTTCAACAAAAGTTTTTCCAAGCTAAAGGTGTACACATGGGGGAACCTATAAAATTAACAAGTTTCCCTGTAAATTGGTTTGACTTCATACCAATAAGCGAAAAAGGGGCGATTTGGAAAAGTTTTTTTGTAAACCCAAATTTAGAAAAATTTTAAAAAGCCCAAAATTTTGCCAAACAAAAAGATTTATCGGATAGTATACATTCTGAAGTACGGCATAAAATTTTCAAATGGTTATTAAATATTACGGTTTGCTTGGGAAAAAATATTGCAAAGTGTCTCTATAATGTGGAATCAACTGTGTATTTAAGGTGCCTGTTAATGTTTTTATGTTTCACAATCATGTTTAGAATTTTGATTTGAAGAGATTTTTTTAAATTTCTTATTTTGTTTACAGTCAATAACGAGAGACTCCGAGAGTTTATTAATACGTTTTACATGTTAAAAACTTTATTGGCTAATTAAAGAGCATTTTTGGATTTAATAATCGTTGTAGAATCATTCTATTTCAAATATTTTTTTGTAAATAAGAGTATTTTTGAAATTATTTCGTGTTCAATATTTAGTGGTTTTAGCGTTTGTGTTTGTGGGTATTATTACGAACTAGGACGTTCTACGCTAATGAAACTTCGCATTTATTTTTCAATTTAGCTCTCCACGGTGGTGAGCTTCCTGAATTGTTTTATTCCTTATTTTTCGCATCATTTCAAGCGTAACGAGAATTTTTGTAATCCATTATTCAATTTTATTGAAAAGGTGAAGAAGCTATGACTTTTGCATTAAAGTTATTATAATTCATAAGTTAAGTTTTAGAAAGTGTTTTTTAAAAACTTGCAGCTCCTAAATCTTTTTTTGATAAATAGCAAATAGAAACTGTTTTGAATTTATCGTACAACTTAATGTGTGGACATTTTGCGGGCGGAGAATGCAATCTTTGATTAAATAATTGCTGAGGATTCTTTCCAAGTGAAATAATTGTATTTTGGCTCTGGATTCATTAGTCTGAAAATCCTTTTTAAGTTTGAAGGCTTAGGGTTTATTTTTATATATTTTTAGTTTACCACAGTGGTGAGCTTTCTTCATATTTTATTGGTTATTATCCGCATCATTTCAAATCTACTACATATTTATTTTCCTCTCAATTTTGTTTGACTAAATGTTTCATGTTTTATATATTTAATACAAGATATAACATTGGAAATAAAAATAAATCAAGAATTTTTGTAATCAATTATTCATTTTATTTAAAAGCTACCGGCAGTATGTATTTTATATTAAATTTATTATGATTCATAATTTACGTTTTAGAAAGTGTTGTTTAAAAAATTGCTGCACTTGATTATTTTTAAGTAGCAAAAATAAACTTTTGGAATTTATCATAGCTTGTAAATAATGTGTGAAATTTTAGCGGGGAAGTACGGTGAGTATTTTTAGGGTTGAATAATCGTTTTGAATTTTTCTATTTTAAATATTTGTTTTCTGGTTCGTAATTAATTGATCTAAATTACATTTTTAATTTCAAAACTTTGGTGTTTTTTACCAATTTTTAGTTTACAGTTATGGTGAGCGTCCTTCACATCATTTTGTTCCTTATCCGTATTATCCGCATCATTTCAAACCCCCTATTTATTTTCCTCCCAATTTTGTTCGACTAAAAAATGCTTTATTTGTAATATTTAAAACAAAAACAAACATGGTAAAAATCAAGAATTTTTGTAATCAAATATTCAATTTATTTAAAAGTTGCCGGCGGTATGTCTTTTACATCAATTTTTTATGAGTCATTATAATTTAAGTTTTAGAAAGTGTTGTTTAAAAAATTGCTGCTCTTAATACTTTTACTTGACAAATAGCAAAAAGAAACGTTTTCAAGTTATCATAGCTTGTAAATAATGTGTGAAATTTTAGCGGGGGATGAAGGTGAGTATTTTTAGGATTGAATGATCGTTTTGAATTTATTCGGTTGATAATATCTTTGTGAAATGTAGGTTTCTTAATTTCCTGCTTAATATATAGTGGCTCAGAATTCATTGATGTAATTTTTGTGTTTGAATTTGGATCATAATTCAGCAATACATTTGGGTGGGTTATATTTCCTTTTATCTTTAGTCTATTAGCGAATGTCATCGTTCACTAAAATTTCCCTTAACTTGTCTTGTTGAAAATGTTTTTGGCTTTATCAATACTTAAAAATAAATTTGGATTAATTCCTAAGGTGGTGGTCGTGAGTTTTTATCTTCTTATTAGTTTTAAGGCTTAATCGTGAATGAGTTAGCCATCGTATGATTTTAAGCTGGGAAATACTTGGTAAAGAAGGAACGCATTGAAAATAATTTTTTAACTCAATTATTTCTTGGCAATTTTTATCACATTTTAGTCTTGAATGGTGAGATTTTTGTACTTTCATTTTGTAGTTGTGCAAAGATGGTCTGTATAATTTCAAGCTGATTATTTACTATCTTAGATAATGTTTTCCCTGGATGTCTCATTTGAGATTTTTTAAATGCACGGACAATAATTGCAAAGTTTTTTTTGTAATCGTTTATTTATTTAATTTCCAAGTTCGCCGTCACGATGGTAAGACTTTTAAATGATTAAAAAATCATACTTTTGACAAGTGAAGCATAACCACGCTATTGGGTGTCTGAGGGTATTAATCCAGGATTTTTTATGTAGGGCCCTGGAAGACTAACAATGGAGATGAAGGTCAACCGTAAATAAAGAGATTTCGAACTGTCAAGATACTTATGGCTCCTAAACAAATAGTTTGTTCCCTTATTGCTTTTCATCATTTCTTCTGTGAAATGTAGAAATGTTTGTAAATTGTATGATGAGTAGAATGAGTCTCTAGTCTAATTCAATGCATTTGGCAATAAAATCTTTTTTTCCTGTGCTACAAATTCCCGCCAAAAGGAGTACAAGCCTTATTACTTTATCATCAAGATCATATTAAAATATAAATCATCACATCACAACATCCAGCATATGATAGGCAACCTTAAAATTTATTTAAGATTTTATATTTTTGATACGTATTCATTCTATTAATTTCAACTATTACTACTATACAATCTCATTCCAAGCAATTTCATTTTGGTTGAACGGAGCTCAACGGACTTGCCGACTCAAGGCCATTATTAAAGCGCTGTTTTTTATGGGGGACCTTTAATGTGCATGCCATGAGTGTATCTTCTGAACGGTTCGCCCTACCTCTATGAGGTTTGGCAATGCTGTAAGATCTCATTTTCTTTCCGAATCGTCATTGTTTGTATTTTTACCTTTTAAGGAAAAGATACAATGAGCGAAAAGTGGGAAAATTCCCATGTTGTTCTGTAACTAGGAAAAAACAATTTCCCAGAATAATATATTTTGAACGGCTTATTATTCCAGCTCAATGAGGTCTAACAATTTTGAAAGAGTTTAGATTTCTCTTTCAAAGCTGTTATTGTTTGTATTTTTGTCTTTTTGGGCAGAGTATCATTACTGGGACGAGTATTGTGGTTTAGGAAGCAGAATAGCATGGGAATTGTGTAAATATTCATCGCGCCATACCTTCCTTCCCTTTAATGATAAAAATACAAAGCAAAGACTGATTTTAACAGCTCAACGAAAACGATTAATCGCTTTCATAATTAATTGCCATGTTACTATTCTAGAGACCTCCAACTCTTCCAGAGATATCGCAAATAGGCTGTAATAATTAGTTTGCAGTTCCATTGTTAACACTATCATCGAACTTTATGTGGAAATAACATGGATTTTGAACATGTCTCATGGCACCCATAATTTGACTCGGAAGTTGCTGGTAAATCTCCCAAATCATATTGAAATTATTAAAAATTCACATTTTGAAAGATTTGATGAAACATCCGGCAGTCTTTTACAATTATTGCCCATGAGTCATGAATCATGACAGAAACAGGAGTTGCTTCCGTTTCTTTACTATACGTTTTACTCAACTTGATTTGTTCAGTTTTGGTTCTGAAGCCGTGAAATTTCGAAAATGTGATTCAAAATTTTCCTAATTTCCAGTAATTTTTACAAGCATTACAGTTTATCGGAAATCTTCTCTCATAAATCTTTATACATTCGTCCTGGCAATTCATTTTCTGAAGCAATGACATGCACAAACTTATTGTATCCGAAAGACCATAAGTTTTTCAGTGTGTAATTATTTCCGTAATTGTATTGTTATGAAATTTTTCAGTAAAGGAATTTTTCTTGCGTAATTACAGTTTTTGCAACTCCAGAAAGAGAAACAACGAAGGTGACAGGCAAGATATAAAAGCTTGTTTGACTTACGAGTCGTACAATTAGCCCGATGCCAATTGTACGACTTTATTGGCCGAAAGTTTTATCATATGAACTTTGGTCAAATTAATTAAAACGTTGTTCACATATCAGCTACCATCTTATTAACTTTCGAATTTTCTTGCATGTGACTTTGAAAATTTTGGCAAAAACTTCGGTCATTTTTGAAAAGACCTTACTTGACCGAAAATTTGCTCAAGTGGACTTTGGCCAATTTTACTGAACCTTTTTTTTTGTCCTAATATTTTATTTCGTTGGCGAAGAGGCGGCACTTGTATACACCTCAGTACTCCAGCTGGCGTTTATGCGTTTCAATGATGTGGAACATTTTGCCTGCTTTTTTATATCCATCACCGGCCGATAAGTCCGGGAGCATAGCTATGCCTAATTAACTGGCAGAAGTTATGTACAAATTGCAAGCATTGGTTTATTTGGATAACAGGATTTATTGGAGATTTTCGGTTTTTCTGTATAAACCAAAATTACTCGAAAACTACTT
>JAQFXU010004667.1:0-13047 GCA_034693705.1 Spatulosminthurus flaviceps | reverse complement strand
TGAGAACGTTATGATTTAATTGGCCCCAAAGATACACGGTCATAACTGAGAGGAAGACGGAGAAAAACCCCAGAGGTTGGAAAATTAGTACTACCTCCGAAATTGATCGCGTCCCCAGGGAAATTATCAACTTCTTCAGGGCTGATCGTCCTGTGAGAATAAAATGAAATGAAATTTACTTGGAAAGGAGCTACTGTAGGTTCATAGTGCGTCCTATGGGCATAAAAAACACTGCCAGTGTTTAACGCATATGGCATCAATATGCATAATTTTTGAAACCGCATAGATATTGCTTGCCAGACGATTTTGAAGTGGTAGCATAAATATTTACTGCCAGGGTCCCCGCCATTTTATTAAGGTCCAAGCCTCATTAATTATTTATGATCTCCAACCCACGCCTATTCTACGCCATACTAACCTCTCTTACAACTAGCATTAAAAATCGCGGATGTACTCTTTTCCAAGCAGCATTTTTTGTTTTACTGCTAACACCCAAATCCTATCCCCGAAAAACCTCACAAAAGCCAACGACACTAATTATTAATGCCAAAAAATTTTCCAACCAAAATATGGCAGTTTTTTTTTATGCTCAGGACACACTAGAGTTGCAAAGCACAAATAACTTTGAACCCTTTCGGAAATAGAGTTTTAAATTCTACAAGAACGCATTATTGAAAAATATTGATTTCTTACGTTTTTGCGGAATGCATGGAAATCCTTTGTTCTCGTGTATCAAAGAAAGGAGGTAGGCATTTTCCTTGCCCTTGAAGTAATTTACGTAGGTCACTATATAGCATGCCATGCTTTGACTAACCAAATACATAATGTGCAAAGTCAAGCTGAGCAAATTTATATTCTCTTGCCCATTCAGTAAAGGAAATAGGGCGAGAAATTTCCAAAGATAAATAATTAGAAATATAGAAAATTGGAGCTTCCAGATTCTCAGTCTCCAGACTCCTGTCTGAAATCCGACCACCCCGCTCTCCCAATCCAACGTCAGGGGAAGCATATTCAATTTGCCGATTTGATCCAATACTACCAAGGTGAATCGTATATCCAGAGCCGAAAGCATTTTTAAGTAGTTATACTTATTGGTTTGAGTCACAAATAAATATTCAGAATACAGATTATTTGACGTATAATATTTGACAACTTCGACAATGTTTTTTTATCTGAATAAATTAAAACAATAATAATTATTATTGTTCTACTTGCGTTCATAAGCTCCAGCACTGTCAACTAATTTAAGTTGGAGAAAACCTTATGAAGCTGTGGTAGGGTGAAAGTTTCTAGTAATTTGCATAAGCACGAAGGCAATCACTGTGTTTTTTTCCCCGCTTTTATTTCACAAAATGTTATGGAATGTCAATTTTGTTCTAACTTGAAATAGTTTCGTGAGTAGAAACTGTTTGGATAATGTTCGTATAGTTAATTCTACTTAGGGAATTAAAAAGGCTTGCAAAATGCGGCCTACTGTTTATTCCTCCTAAAACTCAAACGTCTCAAACCCTTATGTCTTCCCCAGTGCTTCTGCTACGGCTCGGAAGGAGCCTTACATTAATGTAAGAATGTCCAGTTTAATTAAAAGTTTAATCATGATGAAGTGACTGTCAATTATTCACTTGAAAGATAATTCTTTCGAAAATTCCTCTCTTTTGTTATGTACTTTCCAAGTCTTTAATAATTAATTGACCCAAATCCCATCCCAATTATAATAAATAATAATAGTAAATAAAGAATAATAATTATTATTCTTTAATGAGCTTCCAGGACTAAATGACATTTCTCATTATAATAATTGAGTATATTTTTTCGTCAACAAGGTACTACTAACTACTCAGAAGCATTTGTAAAGTATATAATGATCACCCTGGATTCTGAGTTGGAATTAAATAATTATATTTGAAATTATACAGAGGTACCTTAATTAGTTAATTAACTTTCAATTATCAATTATTGTACATATGAACTAGCGAAATATTATTAGTCCTCATAATTAAATCCCTGTCATTAGCATTTTTATTTTTTAAATCGTATTCAACCTATATCGTATTCCAACTACTTCAGTACATTTATGTGTCCGATGGGAATTAGCTTTGTCAGTACTACGTAAAAAAATATTTGAAAGGTTTTCAAATATTCGTCGCATTAACTGAATGACAAGGAGAAAGACGGGGAAAAAATTAAGATACGGTAAATTCCAGTAAAAGTAATTATCTATTAATAATTATTGTACATACACAAGTGTTAAGGATATGAATGAGTAAACTAGTAGTAAGAACCACATAGCGAGCAAATGCACACACATAGTTAAGAATAGTAATAAGAAGAGCATTATTGGATTGTATCATAGAGATTGTGCTACGAGAGTACACAATCTCCTATATAAGGAGTGAGCCTCCGTTCCACTCCTCAGTCTTGTTTTGATCTTCACTGAATAAAGTTATCATTACCACCTAAACCCTAAGATCTCCGTGTACCTTACTCACATAAGTACTCACCATCCGACTACGTGTACCCCCCAACCTTAAGTCGCATTCACACAACCATACAAACATCACTTATTATGTATTATGTAGTTAAATTTTGGTAAAATTCACCAGGTCCGATTTGGAGCGTATTGGCCTAACTGTAATAGTGGTGTAAATTGGAAATAAAAATGAATTATTTTAATTTGAACTATTTAATCAAACTGGATTCTGTTTGCAGTGAACGGTTTGGGTTTAAATGTGGCGAAGGTGAAAATAATAATTGTTTTTATGCAACCAACGGTCCACTTACATAAGGTATAGCTTCATGAAAACAATCAAGCTTGAGGAATGAACATTTGAGTTTTTTTTATAATTTGGCTTGGTTTTGCATTTACAATTTATTTCTGTTTATACTTACACAAGCTATGGACGGGCAGCAATTTATTGCGACACGGAACGTTCGTGTCACTGAGAGCATGACCAATGGAAAAGTATCAACTCTTGAAAATTTTCATATATTCCGTCTAAAAGTTCCTTTTCAAGCGCTTCAATAATATTCTGCTCGTATGATTTAAGAACGACATAATTTAAACGAATTTCAAAATAATGTACCAAAGTTGGCAAAACACCAAAAATTTTCAAACATACCACCCTGCCGCTTAAAATACACGAGCTGGTTAAATATAAGCCATGTTTATATTATATGGTGTAAAGGAAAAGCAATAATACATAATTGACTCAAAAATTTCAGTTAATTCTAGGTTGATTGTCCAGTTATTCCACTTATTCGGTTACAAGTGCATGTTAAAATCATTATTCATTTAAAACGACACCAAAAGACATACTAAATTTTTAGCAATGAAATCCACAAAAATCAATGTGGAATTTCTTTCAAGCTTGTGAAAGTCCCCAATTGTAATGGCTAAATTCGGAATGGACAACACCCTTCTCCTCACCTCAAAGTAGCCCCAACGTGTTGTTGAGGAAATTACAGCAATTTTATCCTTCAATTCTTGAATTTTTTCTGACAAATGAAAAGACTTCCCGTACAAAACGCTAAAGAATACAAAACTTTCCAAACCGATTGCAAGATTCACTGCAGATATGAAAGGATGGATGTGGAAATGTGTAAAAGCGAAATAGAAGCTCCCTAAACAAACAATATTGGCCATGATTTTCAACGCGTAGTTTATGTTTGCAAAGCATCGGTTAAACATTTGCGTATGAAGTTGAAGCCTTCGGCAGAGTTGAATTCCTTTTTCAATTCTCATCCGTGTCCTCCCAGGTTTTCTGTAAAAAGTTTAACTGATTTAACACAATTAAATTTAGCACACTGGACAGGGTCCAGATTAGTTCTGTACGATATTTCAGCCCATTTATGTACAAGTTATCATCATCTTTACAAAAGCTTGTGATCCGAATGGAGAAAATTATCCGAAATTTATCATTACATTTTTCATTATTTCGTGCACAAAATTTTTAAACTTTTACCCCAAAGACACGATTTCGGTGTCCACGACCCAAAGTAACTGTTGATAAGTCGAGAGCTTAATGAAAAGGCCGTACATTAAGGGTGAGGCCATAAAAATCATGTCAAAAATTTCAATTTCCATAAGAATTACAAAACAAGTCCAATTTTGATATTTCACAGGCAGGGCGGAAAAAAGAAAAAATGCTTTGGCTGGGTCATGTATGTAAATCAAAATGATTAGAGGTACTGGTCCAAATGGAATGAAAAACAGAAATATTGTCGATAATTCTTGAAGCGTATATTCCATCCAACGGAACTTTTCCTTAGCGGGCTCTGAAAAAAATCATACAATTCATAGAAATAACCCAAACTCGACCAACGCTATCTAAAATTTCCTTACAATTATTCAAAAATTCCATCTAAATTTTAAACTTACCCCGAGTGACATACAACTCATTGAAAATTTTCACTGACAAATACGGCCATTTGACAAAAAGCCAACACGAAGTGTATGCACAAAGAGGGCAGCCCAAGGCCATTACCACATGGAGAAAAACATCTCCAAGACGGAAATTTTCCTTGTGAGTGGTGAAAACTTGGACGAGCCTCACAAGAATGAAAATGCAGTGACAAATTCCAATGAAAAATCCTACTCTCCATTTATTCCTACGTTTCCCCTCTTTCTTTGAAATCGTTCCCAACTCATCGTTCATATCAATAGGGAGAATGTTCCAACGGGAGAGGATTTTTAATACCAGGAAATTCCATCGAACTTCGTGTTTAGTTAACATTGCAAATGCTCCGGAATGATTTTCTCTTTAAATTGAATTTTACTATTGTTGCTGCAATTTATAATAGCCAAAGTAATTGAAACACATAAATTGACTAAACTTTTTTTAAAATATTTTTTGAAATAAGAATCGAAGGAAAAAGTCGAGAATTTGACAATGTCTGGAAACACAATGAGGAAATAACTCACTCAAAAGCAAGTGCGAGAGAAAATGGAATTGCTATAAGAGCTATTTCCTTTATATTAAACACACGCCTGGAAAGCAAAATAAGCTCCGTCTGCTAAAGATTTTCCCGGACAAAGCAAAATATACAGTCAAGGTAGATGATTTGGAGGTGACCTTTAATTCCATACAAGCTTATGTACCTAAGAAAACCCAACTATTTCTCCAATTATCGGTCTTAGAATTACCTTCCTACAGTTTTGTTGAGTAGATTTTAGTATAATTGCATCCACGTACCCCTAATAAGGCTTTATTTAAAGTTATGCTTGGCTACGTAACGTGTACATTCAGGTAATTGGCTCGGATCTGGAAACAATGAATTAATTTAAATTGCTCTGGATTAGTGGATCAACCCCCTTCCCATTGTATGGAATATGTATATTGAAAACAGCTCTTATACCACACCTTTTCCATGTTGGAGCATTCCACGAAGGATATTTAAATTAGGATGAAAGTATTTTATACGTACAATTAAACACTGGGAGGGTTCTATTGTAAATTCATACGGCGGATTAAGGTTGTAATGGACTTACGTAAAAGATTCATGAGTGAATGCCGTGGCCACTGGTAAGTAAAGATACACGAACTTTTGGGTTTTAAAAATATTTTGCGGACCCGAATTTAGATGTAAATTGTGAGGCAATTTTTCGCATTTGTTTAGAATAATTATTATAACTTCAGGAACTACGACATTTGTTGAATTTTGACATGAAATTGTGTCAACAATTTGGTAAGCGAGAATTCCTTTTAGCGTGATTTGAAGCAAGGAGCTGGCTCATATAACTCCAATTATTGTTTGTGAAAATTGTTAGGCACAAAACATGAGGCAACCTCTCCCATGAGAAATTTGTAATAATATGATAATTTTATTAGATGATTGACATGAGAAAATATTATTATCATTTCCCATTGATGTTCATTATTATTACATATTCTGAGACCAGTTGGCTTATTTTCTCTCCCTTGTGTAAAGACGTAAAAAAATTTACACGGGAGCACGGGCAATAATTTTGTTCTAAAATAGCAATGTGAAAAGCAACCATTCCTAGGAATCTATTCCCTTACAATCTCTACATTAAGTAAAGAATAAAAAAAGGGCTCCAGTCGCACAGTGAATAAAATGAAAAACGTAGAAAATGTATTTCGAGAAAATCTTCATAATTTTATTATTTATTGGGACGGTGAATGCCATAGAAAGACTGCTAACTCCATTTTCAAAATGTGAAGTAACATGTTATTGCAGGTACAAACCCATTGCTATCATTGACTTGCTCGATACTTTTTTTTGCCACCAGCAACAACTTGGAAGCTTCAATGATCGGATTAAAACAATATTTATTGGGGGAAAAGCCCTTGAAATTCCACACTTTCAAAACCATTTTGTTGTTTTCGTCTTGCACCACAAATTTCACTCGAAAATTCCAATGGTTCAACCAAACGAATGGGCTTATATGAGACTTGGGGTAAATGAAAATGTATATGTGAATTATTTGCTTCCCCATTTACCGTCTAAATACATTCAAGGTTTCAATCACCGTGAAACTCTATACTGGGAAAATCATTTCTTAGCAATTTATCATCATCAAATTCAAAGGGGTTTGAAGCTCCAAATGCTCTTGACATATCAAGTTTATTTCCAAAAAAGTTATTCATGTCTCTTGGAAATAAAAGCACTCACTTTGGAACGCAATTTTCTCATATTTTGTTCCAAATTTTCCTCCACTCGTGTCACGCCGAAGTCATTCTTCAGACTTCCCGTGCTCTTGAGCAGTAAATTCTCAGTCATGGCAGGGAATATTAAAATTCAAATAAGATATGACAGGTTGAGGGACTTGGTATGTAAAATGTTGCTGGATCGGAAAAGGTATTCAAAGATTATAATTAAAAATTATTTTACTGTTATAAACCGAAAAGTGGGATTTCGGGGCTGGTTTTAGTGTTTTCAATCGCTTTGACTCTAAAATATGGGCTTTCCTTTTCCTCACGTGTTTCCTTTTATGCTTAACTAAGGCAGAGTTTAAATTTAAAAAAGCTATGAAATTCATTCTCGAATACGTGGAACGCCTCATTGACCGTGTAAAAATTAGAAGCATTACCTCAAAAGATATCATTTGGTGCGATGGTGCTTAGTCGACATTTTGTATGCGCACTGGAAAGTTATTTTGTTCAAAATCTGGTACAGATTCCAATCCAAACGTTGAAAGAATTAGTGGAGATGAAATTTCCATTGGTCGTTCGTAATGACTCATCTGCTACGGGAAATGCACTCATAAAAGTGCGAAAGTTTCAAAATAATCCATACTTAAGGACATTACCTAATGTCCTTAAGTATGGATTATTTTGAAACTTGTGCACTTTTAAACAGCCGGGGTAGTTGGGAACAATATGCGGAACTTATGTGACAAAATGTTCTCTGGGGAAAATGTTGTCTCTATATAGAAGCGGAATTTCAAGCAAAATACCGACTGCAGGCGCTTCAAACGTTGAGCAATATTCATTCTGTGAAATGTAATTTGTGTGAGGAAAATCTGACGTGGGCTAAAATGTATTGGATATATCTCCAGCCCTTGTCTTTAAACCTGCATTCTTGCTTTCAAAATATATATATGGCCGGAATTTACCATATGATGAGTGCATTAAATAAAAAATGTAATGGTGGTAAAATCATGCGGGGAAGAGATCATCTGGCTAATAACTCCAATATTGGGATGAGGGAGGAAGAAATATACATACATATATTTATACCTTCAGAAGTCAAGAGAGTTGGTTTATATTAAAACTTTTCTACTCAGGTTTGCAGAGGTGGTTTGTATCCCCGAGATTTTCTTCTCAAGTCCGGTTGTAATGAAGTAATGAATTTGGGTCCCTATTTGAGAGGGTAAATAGTTCAGAAGGCAATGAAGTACATGTGTTGGGATAAACTTTTATGCAGTGCAGTGGTAAATGTTTCGCTCATGCTTACGTTCAAAACAAGAACAGAATATACAAGCGTATTTGTTTCACATGTGGCCAGTACCAATTTGCATGAAGGTATGGTATTGTTAACACATTAGTTTTCGGACAAATATTTATTTGAATACGCTCACAAGGCACTATTTTAAAAGTAATTATTAAACAAGTTGATTTTATTGAGAAATTACAATTTTTAGTTCTCCAAACAAATCTGCATGCAAAATAAATTAAGATAATAACAATAATTCTGTATTGTTAGACATTGCACGAGTACCGGTGCAATTTAATGTACTTTATTTATTCCCAAGCTCTAATTTTAAACCAAATTATTAGAATTGCCCATACTGATACCCGTTTTAGAACTTGGATTACACAAATTGGGCAGAGGCAGAGGTAATATATCTCCACTTCATTATGGCTAGATTAAACTCAAAAATTACCGTGAGATAAAGCCGTTTATTTAATATTGTTTATCTAGCTGATTTATTCTTCTTGATTATTTAATAAAAATTTGGATATCCAGAGTTGTGCCCAATCCCATGAACCTGGGCATGTAGATTACCCTAAATTTTAGTATCAAAATACCGCATGTATTTCAATGTTAACTCCACTACAGTTTTGTTATCGACCATTTCACTTACACATAAAAATTCCCTCTGAGCAAAACTCAATTATATCTCTACTATTTTCACACGGAGGCTATCATACCCTGAATTGACGCATTGATCGTTGATTGCTACCAGTGTTGAGAATATATAAAATATTTGGATTCTAAATATAATGATTAGAGATAACTAATACATGTTCACTGAATTACACTCTACAGCAGGCGCTTAACAACGGAGTCCTGAGTGGGGGGTACAAAGCCATAGCTTGTACCCCTCGGCTATTAAATTTTTAACAATATATGTATATATGTAAAGGAACATTACTTTTTTACAAACATGTTTGTAAAAAAGTAATGCACTTTTAACGAAAAATGGCGTTTTCTGGCAACTTTTAAAGAAACTTGGCAAATTTGACTTTTTGTTGCAGAAAATTTGATAAAAACTGGCGTAAAAAACTCAATTTTCAGCTATTTTATCAAATTTCCGGGGGGTACATAATATATGCTTGTACCCCTCTGGGGTTTTAGTGGGGGGTACATGTACCCCCTGTACCCCCCCCGTTGTTAAGCGCCTGATAGCAATCCATAAAAAATGTAAAACCCATAGCTAAGGGGGTGACAGCTGGATAGGAATGCTTGTTAGTCAAATGCTTGTTGACACACAACATACTCTCTCTAATGCAATTAAGCTGCCCACAGTGGGGCCATTTTTCGATTTTACAAATAGTGTTTTAAACAAAATCATTTGCATCCAAATTAGAGAAATCCACGATAATCTAATGCCATCACGTAGGGCGTTGCCACCTTCGGCCGTTACCCTTTACTCTCTTGAGTTTATAATGTAGAAAGTCATTTACAAAATTCCCGCTTTTTATCTACTCTTAGTTTTGTCCCTTCTTTCACTACTGAACTTCTTCACTATTTTCAAAACAATGTACGTCAAAATTTGGAATATTTTTTCAAAATCAAATACACAATGTTCAAAAAAACATCATAAATTTGAAAAAAATGAAATTTCCAAGCATTGTTACGAATTGCGAAAAACAAAAATCTCTTGTTCAGTATTACAAGCCTTATCAGCACACTTACTTATTCTCTGAATAAAACATTTTTGTATCCACATTTGGGAAAAAGTACCCCTTAATTATTTTTGCCACGGAGTATGTTATGTTATCAATTAGGTGCAATATGGTGTAGTTCTGTTACTCGTGTCGCGTACATGAGGAATGTACTTCATCGGAGTGGGTAGGGTTTTAGAATTTGGGAAAATTGTTTAATTTTGAAAAAATATTTAAATTGTAAAAAATTGTAATTTAAAAAGATAGTGACTTTGAAAGTTTGATATTAAGTGAATAACATATGTAAGAAACATTTCAACATTTTTTTTCACTTCGAACTTGGTAACACTTTACGTAAAGGCATGAACTTCTGAAAAAATAGGTTTTGAGCTTTCAGAATTGTACCAACACCATTTTTGACTTTCATGTGGGCCAAAGATATGGGGGGTTGAGTATACGCTAGTGGTGGCATGAAAACCTAAGACTGGGACCAGCTGTACACACCCTGAGTGCCCCCAAGTTAAGGGTCACGTTTGTAACCCTTTGATGCGGAACAGATGTGTTATGATTGAAGATAGATGTGTAAGCTATCCGTTAGCTGTGACTCACTGGTAAAAGTCAATGTTTCCAAAGTAACAGCGTACATCAGACAAATTGACAAATATTCACATCCAAATGTGAATAAGCATTTACTCAATAAGCCTTAAACAGATTTTTTACCTTCATGTCTCCTCTTTTGTTCTTATTACCCCGCCAAAGCCTCCATTGCCCAAATATCTTATTATTTGTCTTCTATTTTTGACATGTTGGTGAAATAATTAGACGTACGTTTCCGCCTTGTCCCTCCCACATGAGCACACTTAATACATAGCTCTCAAAAACTTAATACATGCATGCTCTTGACAAGGATGCCAACACTCGTTTTAAATGAACGTAACTTATTTTTAGGGAGCATTTGTGAAACAGCAAAGCTAAACTATAAATAAGGACTAGTTATTCGAACGTGGAGAAAGAGCCAGTTACATATCAATATTTGGTAAAAATTTGACGGGGCTTGCTTATTACGTAATAATTATTATATTGCTTGGGTGCCACTTACTTTTTAACAAAGGGGGGTATAAAAGAATTGCGTAAGTATAACCGGAACGCTATTTTTTGGAAATTTTGGATGTTGTCCCACCTGCCCAAAACAGCTAGTGACTGTGGATACGAATGATAGAAAGCCAAAGTTGACTGTAGATATTGGGAATGAAATTCAAAAGCACTTCTTCTTACGAAACCAACATTTTAGGGAAGATCCATCAATTGGCTGTGAAAAGCTAGATTTTGGTTTCTTTCTCCATCGAAATGCAAGGTATATTATTGTTCTATGTAAATAAAGCAATTGGAATCAATTAGCTAGAAAATATTATTTGCTTGTGATATAATAATTGTATCCATGAATTATTCATGGAAAAAGTATATATACCTTGCCCTTCCCGAAAGCACATTTACTGTGTGTTGCAGTTAAAAAGATTTTTCCCTGTAAATATTTTATTCAGAGAGATTAATTTTGCTGACTCCTGAAGACTTGTCATCGGGGACATGAAAAATTTGTGTAGACAACTTTGAAAGGATAACTCAGTAACATGATGTCCATACAACGATGAACGCCTGCAATTGATAAAAAAAAGTTACTGATACCAAAAGATGTATAGAAGATCCATTTCTCCCCAATTTGAACAAAGAAAAGTTCTCATCTTTTTTTTGCAATGGTAATGACAATTAAAACTTTGTATAAGAAATTTACCTCCTTGACATCAGAAGCATAATTCAGTAGAAAGGGATTACATGGAAGAATTACACGCCAGCTGAAATTTTGTCTAGTTGATATCCATTATAGGTAATAGCTATATATTATATGTAGCTGAAGGGATGACGTTTGTCGAAATTTAGAATCCACCAAAAGAATCATCCACGATCAGTTATTGCGCCTAATAAACAATAATAATTTTTGGGAATTAGTAACAATAACAGTAATTAACTTGAAAGATAATTGAGTAATTTTAACTCCCCACTCTTTTAACCACAGCCAATTAGGAAGTATGTATAATGGCTAAAATAGTGATAAAATGTTTGATCATTGTGATGTGCTTCACACACTGAAAAAACCTGCTACATTTTATTGCTCCAAGTATAGTGAGCATCCTAACTCGGCTAATCAAACCTGTCAAAAGTCTATTTTGGTCAAATGGTCCACCCGTTAAAAACTCACTAATACTGCACATGCCAAAATTTCTTTTAAAAATACCATTTTAAATAAGTCAACAATACATTTCCACTTATTTGAGGAGCAAAATCCCGAAAACAATACTATTTGGTTCAATTTTGGAAATAAATTCCCCTCCCCCACATTTTGCAGTCCAATTTTCTCATAATATAACAAAACATATAATTTATCCAATAAAATTATTTGCATTAGAAATTACCTTGAATTCAAAGTCATAGTGGCTATTGTACAGGGCAGATACGAAAGATACTCACTCCAGCCAAATGTTTCCTCACTATGGTCTTCATCATCGCATGGATTGTTGTAATTTTGGATTGCACGCAGGTAATTAATTTATCTGTGAGAGTCGATGTCTTCGTAGTTTAGTGAGTAAATATAATAATTTATTATGTAAATATCTATATCACATTCCATTAATTAACCCAACACTATTTTTACATTGCCAATTAGAAGTAGTCAAAACAGAGATGAATTTTATTATTGACAGCATTTTATTTTACCTCACTAATCTTTGCTCATTTAATGGAGGCTCACACTGGGAATTCAGTTCAAATAACTGTGTTGCTTGTAATTGACTTGTAACTGCAAGGTTTGGACTAATTACTGTGATTCACGGAGGCAAAGTAGTCAAGTGTTAGCGAAAGTTTCATCGCGCCCCCCTTCACGTCGATGTCCTCATTGTAAGGAAACTTTCCAACCACAATTTTCCTGTGTTCCTCACATGCCCAAAGCCACATTTAATGCACATCCTTGCAACACGCACATTTATCCGCCTGCTGTAAGTAATGTAATTGCAATAAACATATGGCAAATTTTTTAAATTATAGTTATGTCGTATAAGTAAAATCATTAAAAAATTAGTTTAAATTTATATGAATATCAACGTATTTCGTAATGATGTAATAATAGCACTGCTTGTAACCAAACTTATAAATACTATTTATAATAGCATGACTATAGTGTGTGTGGTACTTACCTAAAGGAATTGAAAAAAATTTGAATTTTGTTGTATGGATTGGACTCCACTCTATTAAGTAGTTGTGTACGCACAGTATCTTATGTACAAGCAAAAGTTCTACTCTTTCCTATTTCCTATCTCTCAACACAAATGGACGCACTTTGCTCACTCTGTCACAGAGTGAGCGGAACTGAAGTCTTTGAGGTAAGGGCTTATACACAGCCTAACACACTTGCACGGCATTCCAT
>JAQFXU010004666.1:0-13050 GCA_034693705.1 Spatulosminthurus flaviceps | reverse complement strand
GATTTTGTTTTGTAATTTTTTGAACAATAATAATTTTGGAATAAAAATAAAAAGGCTGACAATTCTTCAGCTCAAAAATATTTGGTTGAAATTTGTTATGTTCTAATATTTATTCGTCCATAATTTGTGTGAGCTCTAACATATTTTGTCTAAGTTTGTTTTGGTTCAAATAAATTCGGGATTACTAAAATTGGGCGAACATATTTTTAGGTTAATGACCCGGCTCTCTGCGTAGCTGGAGGATGAAGGGGTAATGAGATTTAAGGCTAACATGGAAACAATTTTCATTTACTCTGGACACTCTTAATCTAATTGTTTACTTTAAGCCCACCCTTAATACTTGCTAAAAAACAGAAGCATGACCGATATTAAAACTATTTATTCCCGACCGAAACACTGGAATTAAAATTCCATGAAGTGATTAAAATTCAAACATTGTTACATAGAAATATTTTGACAGGTAACAGGGCATTGCATAAAAACGTTGCATCTGCTAATTCTTGTATTTACTCTTCTGATTTGAAGCACCCTCTATTACTCCATTTTCCGGAATGCAAACAACATCAAGTTACTCTCCACGTGCCTAATGAAGCCCATGAAAGGATGGTTTACATGAATGGTTTCTTCGATGGCAGGCCCAACTGAAAGTGGTGTAATTACCGCACCTAAATGTGTAACAGTGATGGAAGGTTAGAGATTTACATACAATTTTTCCAAAATTAAATGCTTGAGAAAAAACCAACGTTAGAAATTGTTATCCCAATTACCATAACTAGCTGCTCCAGCCTCACTTCCCATTTCACTGACTTCGAGGAATGCTTTTTGAACAACCTTGGACAAGTACAAGTCTTGTTCATTGTTAGCTATTCCAGTGAAGTTAGCTCGGAATTGTGCAAAAGCTTGTTGGATGCCGAGCTGTAATTTTAAAAGGTCAGTAATGCAGTAATGTAAGTATAAACTAAATCCTGAATTGAAAGAATACAAGAATTTGATCCACTGGCTTTACATTTCGGAGTGGCTCCTGCAAATCTTGCTCAGTTTGCAAAGAGAATTTTGGTAAATACAAGAAAATGTTTTTAGGGGGTTGATTCAAACTCTCCGCAATTTTCCCCGCGGTTGCTGATGGGTCTGCGAAGAATTTCTGCTCCACTAACTTCAAACCATTTTGTTCATTCGGAAGCAAAATGATCATTTCCATTTGTTTTCCCTGTAAAATCATCAGGATTTTCATCATTTATGAAGGAAAGTTTATCAATATAAATTGAATTGAGCTGAAACAAACAGTACAAGCAAATTTATTTGCGTACCACGTAAGGTAGGGCTATAGCTTTGGCGTTCAAATTCTTTATATCAGCAACACTAAAGTAGTCTTCTGTACTCATGGTGTCCAATTCTATCGTCTCGCCATTATGTGTATAGAACTTGCTTGGCTTAGTGGCAATACCATGAAATGTGTTTTCCCAAGCTCCGTTGAAGTACAATACGTTTAAGCCTACCATGCGGGTCATGTTATTAAGAATTCCTACGAGAAATCCAAAACAATATTTGTCATACATTTCTAAATTGAAGAGATCACTACAAAGGAACTAAAAATATGAACTCGGCAATTGTACCTGGTGCAATCAAGTCTTTGATTTTTCCGTTAGTATCAGAAGCGACAACCTTATTGATGAAGTTTGTAGCATCTGGGACAGCAAAGTCAGTGATTTCAGCAGGAGCTCGGAACTTCTCTTTCATTGCAGCTTGAAAATCTTCCATAATATCCAAGTCTTTTTGAATAAATAATCTATTGGAACTTGTATACGTGGAACCATTTTTCGCTGAGGAAGCCTGGAAAACGTTATAAAACAAATAAACACCACATCCTGTACAAGTTTACAAGCTATCAAAGTATACAAAAATTTGAAATTCTAATTTATACATTCATTTACCTTTAAATTCTTAAATAGCTCGGAAAAGGCATTGTTAAGATTTCCTCCAGCTAAGTTTCGAACATTCATAACATCCTGGAACTCTTTCAATGTAGTGCTTTTTGCTCCAGCTCGCAACATTCCCAGTAAGGTGAAGATACTGAATGGGGAGAAAACAAAATTGGACGAGGATCTTCCAGAGACTACCTTTCCAAAATAACAGGTCAAAGCACATTGTATTGCCAAGTTCTAATTTCCATGAAACTAAAAGAGCATTTATTGAAACTTGGTGAAGGGTTTTTACTTGATAATATTTCTTCATGAAATCATTATTAGCAATGACAAGATTTTTAATTGACGAGCCCGAGGTGGAGATCAAATCTTCATTCCCCTTGACTGGTGTTGACTCTTGGGTTTGGATACTTGATGGGTTATGCCGTTCCCTTAGTTTCGAAGCTCGGTCGGAATGAAACGAGTCTCCAGAAACTTGCTCATTGCGTTTGGGGTAAGGCCCTTGCCGCTGAGCTGATGCCAGGGCTAGAAGTGTGGCCAAGCCTAGGCCAACTTCTATTGATTGAAAAAATACAAATTAATTAACAAATTCGCAGTACCGATCGCTTTTGTATCCGAATTTTTCTTCCCCCATTCTGAACCATTTTGAATGCTAAATTGGGACATTTACTATGAACCGCAGGCTCTCTATGATTATTTGGTTGGCTCCATCACATGTCACGTACAAGCATAATTCGTTTAGAAAAAAATTCCCCTTAGCATATACATATTGAAACTAAAATTAAACTTACTAAAGAGCATGACTGCGTCGGTCAATGAAGTAACAAAACTTCGAAATGGGTACGAAATTATAACACACTTTTATGCAACGAGAGTAACACAATTTATCCACACATACAGTCCCGAAGTAGCAGCTGAACTTGAATTTCTAAACAGTAACTACGGTGTTGCACTCGAGAGGATGAAAGTTATTTAATTCTCGGAAAGATTGTTACGTCGAAAGATGATTCTCCTCAACTGACAGGTATTTACGATGGAACAAAAGTGGAAAATAATAATTTAATGAGATTTTTAAGCTGAGTGACGCGATCAACCATGGGAAACTCTAGAGGTTACATCTATATATATGCTAATAAAAAAGACCTAAGAACTTCCCAGACCTGCTTGACTAGTTTTTATATTTCTACTTCATCCTTGAAAATGAAAATGGCCTAACTAAAAATATTATCACCTTTTGCATATACTCGTACACACACACACGTAGTGTCCCGAATTGTCTCTCAACGAGATTTGATTGGAATTGGAACCATAAATTCTACTCGACTTTTTTTTTAAATGTGTAGGTTTTGCTGTGGTATATGTTACTGGGTATAGGAAAAATGTTTCCCTACAGAAAATCCCTGTCAAAGCAATTCCAGAATCCAGCTCTCAACCGTTTAAATGTTTTTTGCGATGATTTTCCATGAACTTGAAGCTTTTGTACTCCCTGTAATTAAATATGCGCGTGAATGAGAAAGATACTTGATTTTTATTTGCTAATAGCTCTAACATGCAGAAGGAAGTTATGATTTACTTTGTTTACCTGAACCATCAAAGTTAAGTGTGGAATTATGACGTTGTTTCTTTATTACATTGGTGCTCAAGAAAAAACTCCAGGTGATTGTTATATGTTAACATTACCCATGTCCGGGGTTATCTTCTTGTATGTATATTTTCCCTGTAATTCGTTAAGTTATCCTGTAAAGTATTTCACGATTCAAAATACCATGACTCCAGTATGAGAGCATAATTAAAAAGTGCAATAAATAATTAATTCTTAAAACCGGATGTTGGTACAAGGGTTAGCACCTAATCAGCTTGAGCAAATCATAGCTATTTATTCAGTGATTTCACACTGAATATAATCGGATCTGGTTTACAGCTAACGTGATAATCACAAGTTGTTTCTTTAATCCAGCTTATTTCATCCTGTATAATCACTGTATCAATAAAATGGTTCATGAAACAAAGTGTTGTAGTCCAAAAAACTGTGCATTTTTTCATGTGACTCCATAACGTGAAATTATATGACTATGCTTTTATCACACAAGCTTTTGACACCTAAAAGTCTAACAGTTGGTTAAGTGCATATATTTTCCTCTTAACCAAAAATATGCAAAAGACAAGTGAAGGTACCCGTACGATTCGAGGAATGGGGTGAATTAAATAGGAGTATTTTATTTCACAATTTTTCAACCCAGTTTTCTGCTTATTCTCAAGACCGCCTGGTTAATATTATTATGCTGCTGATTTTATGGAAATTTTCCTGGGTTAATTGGAGGCAATTTTCGAAATTATTAGGATTCTTTTTTAATCGAGATACTCGAAATCATGTCCGTATGGTAATGGGTCACCTGGAAGGGAAACTCGTCAATACTGCGTTTTATTAACCTGGTGCTTGAATTTTGTTCTAATGCTAGTAAATATAAATTATTGGAATAAAATAAATATGAATTATAGGAAACAGAGCACATTACTGGGAGGTATTTCATGCATCTACTTTTGCAGAGAATATATAACATTGAAGCTGCCATGAAACCCTGCTGAAGCAAGCATGAAGAACGTTTTTAGCAAACGGCCCTCTGGCGGTTTGTCCTACTCTTCGAAGTGTACATATACTCTTATTATGTACATACTACGAAATTTTTCTGGTGGAATGCAGACATTTTAAAATTACTGAATTTAAGGGCTGAAAAGCTGCGAATGAAGTATGAGAAGACTGTCTCCCTTATAATGTTTAATATGTAATCGTATTAGACTAGACCATGCCGAGAGAAAACAAAGTGTCGTTATTGGAAGAAGGACTTCATATAGCCTTTAATTGTAACAATGTAACGAATAAAATTGTTTTACACACTTCTCTCTCAAGTCCTGATCAAATATAAGACAATTTTATTTTTTGTAGCATAACGACTCGTTAAAAACGGGATGAATGAATCTATCTTTTCTTTAACATAATTTAATTTAAGATAATAACAACAACAGCAACAACAAGCAACAAAAAAGAGAGACTAAAAGTATATATTTTACAAGTGTTAATAAAACCTATTCAACTTTTCGAAAAGTGTAAAGTACTGTGTCGGTGATCCAGTCATGGATGTAGCCAATGAATGGATGGTTAACGTTGAATTCTACAGGGTTCATCGGCGGATCTGACAGTTCAAATGAAGTATCTTCTTGGGACGCTGTATACATCCATAATAAAAAATCTCATTATTTGTAAATCGTAAACTGTCACCATATAGGTAATGTATAAGTAAAACAAAGCTAAAACAAATACACCCAACAAATATTTGGATTCCATGATTTACCTGAGTCAGCTGGATTTACTCTCGAACCAAAGCTGCCCTCTTCGTTAAAGTAAAGATGTGTGGACTGTAAGAATTCAGTCACATGTAAAGGTATTGATCCTTTCGTGGCTGGACCACGTAATAAATTTACTCTTGTAAGATTGGCCACTTCGGATGAAAACAGCGATTTCATTCCCAGCTTATATCGTCAAAAATTGATACGAGTTTGGAAAAAAAAGTATAAAATTAAATCTCATATGAAAATCAAATCTTAAATGATTGATATGAATGACTAATTTATTATGTGGTTATGGTTTACCTGTTCCAAAGGCTCTTGCAAGTCAATGGCAGCTTTAATTTCGAATTTTGGAAATGACAAAGTCACATTTTGTAACTCTGCTTTTAAGATCTTATCCGAAATTAAATAGAAGGAATATTCTTTCAGCTGATTCTCCACTGCAGCAAGTCCAGTTCGTGTATTGGGCAAGAGAATAATTAAATTGAGCTGAGTATTCTGTTTAAAGAGGGAGCAAAATAATTAATTATTGTGACATGTACAAAGACCATCTGAAATACTGCTTGAGAAATTTGAGAATACTGTGTGATTGAAAATTCTTAAAAACAAACTTCAAATGGAAAAGAGATGGCTCTGGCCCCTAAATGAGGTAAATCCACTAGCTCCAAGTCTGTGGTCATTTTCATCATTGGAACGTGAACGTAGTCATCATCATTTTTATAAAACCGTTCCTCCGATGTTTTCTGAGCTCTAAACTTATTCTCCCAGTTTGCCATAAATGTGCTAGCGTAGTTTAGGGTAACTTTTTTGTCCAAAAATACTGGAAATTACACACATTTATCCATCATGAATAAATCCTAAAATTCAAATTCTTGCTTGTCGTTTTAGATTCAATTATTGCGCTCACCTGCACTAACCAAGCCTTTGTACTTCTGCTGACGAATGTTTCGCGCTATTTCATCCATTGAAGCTTTCGTTAAATTAAGAACTCGCTTGAAGTTTCCATCAAAATATGTTTCAATAGTTCTCTGAAAAACATAATTAGTGGCGAATTTGTCCCCAATAAAAATCTGATTACTTGTGGACTTTGTAGCTGGCGTTAGCTAGAAATACAAGCAAACAAAAATTACATTCGTGTGGACAAGATTTATAATAGTATATCTTGTTATGTTCTACTGCTTACCTTATATAATTTAATGAGATCGTAATATCCTCTGAAAATAGTGGGATCATCATAAGCAAACAAAGATGCCTGTTGGATTTCATTGGAAGTATTCCCTCCAGCTCCTTGCTTTAACATCCCTAATTGTGTACTTAACGCAAACGGAGAAAAAACTAAATTCCCTTCGTGGGTGTCTTTTAAAGCCTGCGAGAACAACATAATTAAAATAATAATTAAAATCTTGTCACACCGCGGCACAACACACTCATTTCATTAAAAAATAAATGGGAACAAAAACGTTACATTGTAGATCTTTGCCATAAATAAATTATTCGAGTCTGCAACAGCTCTCAAGCTAACGCCATCTGAGTAGGATGAGATCACTCCAGCTTCTACATTCTGAACGTTTTCCGCCGTTCCCAACACTAGAACCGTCACGATTAATCCCACTGTTCATTACATAAAAAACAATGCTGACATACAAATAACAATAAATTGTTTTGTTTGCAATTATTCAAAATTATTATTTACGTTAGCACAAGGAATAAATCAATATCCACCTTTACAAAAAAAAATTTTATTGCTCAAAACTTACGTGTTATTCGCATGATGATGTAGACTGTAGTTTTGAGACCCTTGCAATTAATTGAAAATAGTTCAAAAAAAGGTATACAGAGCTAAAAGGCTGGAGTTGTAAGAAAGAAAATTAATAATTTGGTGGAGGTGGAAACTGCAATAAAAATTTTGCAGCAGCACCTGAGCCGTTGATGACCTAAAGATACAATGAGATTTTGACCCAAAGATTCGTCTATTATGACATGCACAGAGATAATAATTTAGTGAGGAGGGAAGAATAGAAGGTAAACAGAAGGAAACAGAAAGGCCAGTTTCCATCACAGGTCATTGCATCTCATGTATCATTTCAAAGGTAAACAAAAACAAAAATTCGTATGTCTGCAGACACCTTCATGTCGTAAATACAATTACTGCCCTCAATTCAAGTTTACTGGTCAGAGCGACTCTTTCATTTCAAGTTCAAGTTAAAAATTGAAAGTTGAATGCAAGTAAGTTTCTCTTTCGTAAATTCTATGTAAGAGCAATGACATGAGCAGCGGGATGCTTATTAAATTCTAACCAACGAAAGAAAAACAAATTCATTATAATTAGTAGTATTGTCCGAGAGGAAGATTTAAACAAAACCAACGGACCTTCATGAATTCATGAGTTTTACAAATTAAGTTTATTAGAAAAATCCCAAAGACCTATAAGGTTTACAAATACTCAGGGAAATACACAATGAGCATATGAGTAACACACTATTCTATTCATTCACACTATACTAAGTAAGACTCTGCTATACATACAAAAAATCCACATTCATATTTTCGTCACAACACCAAACACAAATACTGGACTGGGAAGACACACTTACCCCGAACTTTAAAATTGCTGCATAAATTATAACCAATGCTACACATTATGTTTTATACCTAGAGCTTCCTATAGTACATGTGTCCCTATACAACATACTATTCTTATGATTAATTTTATATACACTATAGCTCCAACTTTTCTCTTGTCTCACAATTTGGTGTAGTTCATACTAAAGTTTGATTGAATACTGCAATTTTACAATAACTCTGACTGGTTTATCCACGGAAATTTTGTATCCTCACTTTAAAAGAGGAGCTACTATACAATCTAACAAAATTATAAACCATTATAACTTTATAGGAAATCTCTATGACTTTACATTAATTAGTAAGTGCAAGTATTACCTTGTACAAATCTACCTAATGAAATTTAATACAGCAGATTAAATATGATAGAAAAATTTGAATAAGAATTAAAGGACTGACTTAAGCTAACGTTAAATTAAACTCTTTAAAATGACTTGTGACATGCGTAAATACTCCAAAGGAAAAATCTTATGTGTAAGATACTGTTACATGAAGTGACTCCTATGCTAATGAGTACTTATAGCTGGCAAACTGAAAATGGAGGATAAAAGAAATTTTCCAGCATAAAAATATTGTTGATGAATGGGGAATGAAGATGATTCTCTTTATCATGAAAAAATGACTAACAGTATGAAATGAGTTGAAGAGGAATTTCCAGGATTAAAATAAATAGAATTGCATATGTACATATATTTGAAATGTATGAATGTACAAATATGAAATGAAGGTCATGTGGCCGGCTAATTGCAAATATGTTCATCTCTTTTGTACGGACACGTCTCACATTGCACTTTACAACACCAAATGAACTGACAATTGCAAGAGTCTGTCCCCTCCCGAACCATCGTTTGGTAGCCTCGACCACAGCAGAGAAGACGACATCCATCAGGCCCGTCACTTGTGCGATTGCAAACACGTCCGGACGTACCAAGCACGTGTAACCTATACAAATGTTAACAAAAATGATTAATTTTTTTTTTCTCTCTCTCTCTCTCTCTCTCACTCTGCAAGAGAGCTTTAAGTAAACAACAAGGGGAGCCAAAGGTTTGAAAACATTAAGTTGAGCATATACATATTAGGACGATTAGATATCACAGAACAACAGGAATAACCAGTTCTAACGTACGTGTCATTTTTGTCACAGTAGTCAGGAGATTCGTCCATAAATACCAGATCTCTTTTGGTTGGTTTCTTCATCTCTTTGGTGTATGGTTTGAGCCGAAGCTTTGCCATATCTTTCTTGGTGACACCACGATGAACGGCTTTAACACGGAATGCTCCTTCAAATTTCTCCCCAATCCTATCAGCCACCATCCGGAACGACGTCAAAACTCGCCAGCAAACTTTCATTGTACATGAACCGGACACTCCATGGCATTTGCATGTTGTATTCATTGAGGATTTTAAAATCTAAGGACCACATCATTAATAATTTTACTAGATATTTGAAAAATACAATAACAAAATCACGTGCATCAGGCTGAGAGCTCTTGAAGGAGGAAAAAAGGAGTGAGAAGTGAGGAACAGTAAAAAGCCTTGGTTAATCTTCTAAACTTACTCTTCTTCCTGCTTCATTATTATGCATATTCATGAGTCCATCAGGAGTATCCAGTCTTTCGGTGGAGTCAGCAAATTCTTTGCTAAATAAAGCTCCGAATGTCACATCCTAGAAATTTTTAAAAATTGTTTATATAGACAAATACTAAGGAAGTTGAGAGAAATCAACTCTTTTCTGTATTTAATTATTAACATATATTTCCATACAAACTAAAGGGGTTAAATTTAAATGGAAAGATATAAGAGTTTTGCTGGCATACTTCGGAACATCCACCCCATTGCCACTTTCCTTTGGTATTTCGCTTCCTCACGTCCTCGTCACATGAGCAGTCTTCAAGTTCCCCTTTGGCACAAGCTTTCGTTACTTGGTAGGCTAAGCTTGCAGCGGAAATTGCGTGAACATACGCTCTCTCTCGTGATCCTATTGTTAAAGAGAAAACATTTCACCTGATCATTCATCGCATTTTAATTACAGAGTAAAGCACCCGCATTCACTACTACAGCATGCCACAGCCTGCCTATATCTACCTGTCCCATGATTTTTTATGGACATCATAACAATTTTATTTTCACATAAAAATCACATTTCAAAATTACATGGCGGCACAGGCACAGGTTCAACAGATTTATGTCCTGTACACGGAACGTAGAATATAGAGAAAGTACAATTTTTTCCCTTTGGTGGCTTCTACTATTTTAATGTAGCTTCCCATAACATGCGTAAGTAATTACATACGTCGCTGGAACAGAACACGGGAATCAATTCATTATTCTTAAAATCCTTATAAAAGCTTATAAGTTCCACACAACCTACGAGTAAAACTCACTCATTCGAATTTATAAGGCTCATTTGGAAAGAATGCATTTAACAAACTAGAACGTCCTAGGCTAAGTATAATACCATTCCGACAACAAGCTATCAGCTCAAAATGTAATCACAAGGGAAAGTGGAAATATGGCTGGATTATGGTAATCAATTAAGTCATCTGAAATCTTGCAATTCTGTAGGGACCTGCTCCATAGATAGGGTAATGATGCGGCTACTATAGACATAGTATTGTCTGTATAGTTTCGGGTCGGGTTGACGAATACTCATAACCCCCTGGTGCTCATTACATAATGTCTTTCCCTGACAACAAGCCTGGCTGAGTTTGATTATATAATGTGGAAAAGCTGACTGAGTATGAGGAGTAACTGTGTCTTTGTTCAAATATCTACGGATATTCTATACATTAAAAGCAACGTAGGATATGGACCTATTAATAAGTATAGGAACCATTAAGCTGAAAACTTGTATTTTTACCGAACCATCTATACAATTTTCATTTCAAATATTGAATGGAACCCATTTGTTGTATTAGATTTATGCACATACATTTTTCCAGCCCGCTCCTCACTATAGTTTTCCTATACATATTCTTTTACAGCTAAATTTTTAGTTATCATAGCCACATCTTTCTACATGTATTAGAAAATTTCTCTATAATAATAAAAACTTACTTATCCCGAGTACTTTTCCAAAGACGTTGTCAGCGTCATGGATGACGGAACAATTCCATCTGTGAGATTGAAGCTGGTATTGACATTCTTCTATTCCTAGTTTGGCTCCTGCACTGATCACCTAGTCAAATTAAATACAGGAATATTATTGGTTCTCTTTTTTGGCCTTCATTTTCCCAGACATTTGCATTTTCGTTGTGGATTTACACAAATTCTTTAAATCTTTTATTTTTTATTTCCGGGATTTACAATATTTTTATGTTGGTATCGTAAAAAAATCTGGCAGAGATATATTTACAAGGAGTTCTACAGTATTTTAAATACATCACTGGGATCTTATTGTATTCAGCATCAATTTAAATGATTTAGCCATGGTCACTTACCGAGAGCACTTTCCCGCTCTTGAGGCAAAGGAACTTTTGTCTTTCGACTAAGAAATTGAAGCTATTGCATTGATGAATGTGTGTATCAGGAGCCATGTCATTTAATGGTTGATTGTTGAAGTCGGTTCCCAATAACCTAAAGTCAAAGGAAAGAAATGCATGTGAGTATAATATCCCCTGATTATACCATACAGACTCAAGTGGGGAAATTACCGGGTTGGTTCAAGTACGGGAAAATAACTTTATACCACAATAAGTTGGTCTTAAAAAGCTCAATTTTCCTCTGGCATTATTTATACGAAACGATGTACATGTATATATATATGTACGTAAAACGATGTATACGTCCTCAAGACGAAATGATTTCTTTCCTGTCCTTTGTATACACGGGTGGCTTTGTGGTAATAAAGAGTGTATATAGAGAGGATGGAAGCGGAGATGTGTAGGGAAATTGGGGGAAACTGCAGTCTCATTTCTTTTTATACTATGAGATTAAGTCCTCCGATTTTATCATTATCTCCTCTCTACAAGTATCTATTACCATGCTATTTGCTATTCTTTTTGTGTCTGAGTATGGAGTGGTTGGTGGTGGAGGAGGAGGAGGAGGGAGAGTCGAGGAAAGAGAGAAAAGTCTCCGAGGACTCAGGCAAGAAGAAAGTATTGGCTTGATTTTTAAATAACAAAACCTACATACACATATTATGATGCATACGTATCTATTGTACATATGTGTTTTGTGTTCAAGTGACTTAACTTTTAACGGATCAAATAATACTCCTTGTATTCCAATCATTACACTTATTTCTTATCAAATAATACGTTATACGTTTATTACATTTACACAGAATATCTTTTTTCCCTTGTACATGTATTTCAATGCGTGTGTACACAACTTTGATTATTACTGTCTCCGTATAAAACCGCTAGCAATATAGAATTCCTGTATGTAATTACATAGTAAAATGCCCATTAGAAAAAATATGTACCTACATACTCAATACATATATGCATTGATTGAGCAAGTCAAGGAAAGAAGGGGAAGAAAATCTTGGAACCTGAACTTGATCCTCTCTATTGTTATTACGATAAAACACAAGAGTCCTATTAGCTTTAGCAAAATGATAGGAAAGTCGCACGTATCCCATGTGTTTGCCCATATGTACACGAACGTGTTCACATTCAGAATTTTTGAATGGGAACCGTAGGATGGGAAAGACCCTCCTGGCCAGCACAATTTACAGAATGAGCATAATGTGGGGCTAATATTGGTTTCCGTTCCCCTCGATCTCCATTCCCAAAAACATCACAATCTAATCAACCGCATGTAATGCTATACAGCTTATCAAGTCCCGCCGTCAAAAATATCTGATCTCCTCAATGTCAATGTACAAATTACAAATTACATCTTACTCCTAACCTCATCAGGCAATACGTAAGATATTGATAAATGCAGCTTCTAAAACGGTACTCCTGTTACACTAATTTTAGAAGATCCCATACGGAAACGGTATTTAGATTTTTTCAAGCTTATAAAACTTGTGTTTTCAGTATAGTTAGCTTTTTTCGTGCATATAAAACTTATGTATGTAAATTGGCACGCGTCGATCCCATCTTAAATCACCTGTGCATTCATTTCTTGCGAGAGTATTTTCCCTGAAATGCATTAAACTTTCACATTAGTAGGTACTTAGCTAGTCTTAGTGGAGCTTCCATTTGCATGT
>JAQFXU010004665.1:0-13052 GCA_034693705.1 Spatulosminthurus flaviceps | reverse complement strand
ACCTACTTACTAGTGTACAGGTATAAGGTACACAGCCTCGCAGACTCAAAACTTGCGTAAACGTCTACAAATATCTATATACATAATTACATATTCCACGTAAAACTAGATGTCATCTTCCAAGCAACGTTCCACTAAATTGCATTTTTCTTTCTTCTTTGAACCTTCGTCTTCATACTTATTTTTTGCAACTTTTGGATCGGTCAACAGTACGACATGATATCTTTTGAGCTATTCATGCCAACATACCATTACTATGCTTCGCTTTGACTCTCTAGACCCAGCTACCTCTCTTTTAATGAAATTCCACCGGTATTCCCGAGCTGTGCTTCGAAAACTCTCAAGTAGATTTTTTCACATCGGTTTTAACCATTAAAAAGACTATATAACATCAATCACGTTCTATACCATAGATACACGTGTGCCTATATATTTCTACAAAACTAATAAAACGAATGTAAACAATCCGCCGCACTCTCCTACTATAATAAGGACGACAGAAATCTGACTAGGGCGGATTGGTATGGCAATGATTTCAGATAGACTAGTACTAATAGTATATTGTAATTAACAACTGTGCTTTGTTCACATAAAACTCAGGACATCAATATAAAATCAAGGGGTGGAAGTGAGAAATTAAGATAGGATACACGAAGATATGCAGACACAGGAAAAAGCATCATCTACTAACTACAACTACAACAGTGTGCAGGGCCTGAGCATCCGCAAGGGACTCTGGGTAGTATAATAGTGGGAAAACTACTTAATGGAAAATGTATTAACTGATGGAGAAGAAGGAATTACCTTCATCCATAAAATGTTTTTATGTGAGATTTTAAAAGGAAAATGCACGTGTAACGACTATGCACCTAAAACCACTAGAATAATATACATGTCTCCTTATAATGTCTATAAGTATGTAGGTGCTTGTCCTCGCATATCTATATACATATATCTATGTATTCTCAGTACAGAACAGAGCGTCACTCACTTTACTTCTCAATGCAGAAATAAGAGGAGTCGAGGATCTCATTGTACACAGTACTTATTACATACTCTCCACCATCACCATTATACACCGACAACAAGCACGTATATATATGTAGATATATATTCCAGAGGAACATGCTACTTTAAAATGTATAGAGAGGGAGAGAGAGAGAGAAAAATGCAGGGGCATCTGTGTCAGTGCCATTATGACGATGACTCTGGTATATACTTGTATAGTTCAAATTGCAATATAAGTACAGTGCCAAAATCCTCTACATAGGAGATTTGCACTTGAGTTGAACAAGCCCAAAAGGATGATGATGATGATGACGATGAGTGAAGTGTAAGTACTAGCTGAAGTTAAGTACAAAAATATCCACTCCAAATTCAATACTACTCTAAAGTCTAAAGGTAGGGACGGGATCCTTTCGTGTTCAGCATCCAAGTGTATACCAAACCTGTATCTATGCATAGATAATAAATATACATAGAGACATGACTGCTACTGTTCAATTTACTATATAGTATATGTAGCTACACAATTAGATTCTACATCCCTAACACCTACCACCGGATTTAATAATACGAGATGAAGGTGTATCACATCTCAGGTTGTTGTTCCATTTATATATATACTGTCAACAACATGCAATGTGCTCATCATCATCATCCTCATGATTGTCAGTGTACAAGCAGGGGGGATACGGTTTGGGAGACAGATCTGCATCATGTTACTACTCTTTGCATAATTGTATGTGAATACAATGTATGCGGTGCATACATCTGTATATGTACACATATATAAACATATATGCATTACATAAATGCTATCATACCTACAAGTTATTCTAAATTTATACATGAATACATATTAAATGACGTTTGTCATAGAGCTATCTTTTGAGTATTTAAGAAAAGCAAACCAAAGGAAAAGATATTGAGTTGAGAGGTATTATTCATTTAAAGCACGTATATAATGGAATGTACATATTTTACTTGATACCTTCAGAAAAGTAGAACAAGTTTAGAACTTGAGGAATAATCTCGTAGAGTAGAACCTATGTAGTAGTAGTGGTAACTACTTATATACAATACGCGTGTATATTGTATGTATAACCACATAAGTAATATAATATGCGTATTAGCTGCATATACAGCGTATGTTTAAGAGTAACTAACTGAGAGAATGTATCATCTAAGATGCACCGGGTTAAATAGAGATGGAGAGGGAGAAGTTGAAGGAACGAGGTAAATGATAGTTCAATGTTATAAATATTTACCAACTCTCTATCATCTCTATCTATGTGAGCAAATTATAGGAGGACAGGATCACCAAGTATTAGGAGTTAACGGGGTACAAGATACTTTTTTCCGTATGTGGTTGAATGTATAGACATGCAGAGACACATTCTTCAACAACTGTATGATGAGAATGAGAGCTATGGCAGAGACAAGTTCTTTCCAAGTTTTATTAGAACGACGTACATACAGTATCAGCAAGAGCAGCAGCAGCAGCCTCCACTAACTAGATGAAGAAAGGTATTTAAAGTTTTAAATGCCATGCATATCTGTACAAGTTCTAGTATAGAAAAGGTTTATCGACAGACAAAACAGATAGTCAAGTCGGGTTAACCCGACAGTTCTTGTCGTTGGCACTCTATCTATAAAACATGGAGGTCCGTGGCTTAGCACCAACATACGCTTATTCAACACCGTAGCGTAGTTATGAGCAAGATAGATTCAGTTTTACTGGAAGAGCAACATACATATGGATTAAGATAGAGAAGTTTATACTGAAGCAGTACAAAATATGTGGTATATCATGGAACGAACTCAGAACTCATTTGCTAGTTCTCATCGAAGGATTTTTCTCCATCCGACAGCTCTACAACATGTAGAAAAACTTCTATTTGTAGCAACTACAGGGCGTGTATGTATATTGCATAGAGAAATACGGGAGAAGGGAAAAATGACAAAAAACTCTTTTTGCACTTCACATCAATCTGCCTGCACTGCTGTTACATAGCTTCATTGGCCTTTCTCAACTCGTCAACTTTATTGGTTGTTACTGGTTCTCTTGCCTCTCAAAGCAGACCTCAAATTGACACCAGACTTCATTCTGGATTGGAATGCAACTCTACCGGTCAAATAATTGTTTAACATTTCCATTCATTTTTTTCTATGAAATTTCTTTTCCCAACTATCACTATCAACTGTTTCATCGCTAAAGATTAATGTTTTTTAGACAGACCACTTGCAAAGCCTCGGGTTTTAGCCTGGTGACACGTTCATATGTAACCGTAGAGAGGAAAAATGTCTACGGAAATAAGATGAAATAGTACGGTAAGAAAATGGCTTTCATTCTCCACGCGTACCTCAACTTTATACTGGAACTTCAGCAGAGCCTACAGAAACCTATCCCAGACGTTTGGGATCAAGAACTGTCTCTACCAAATAATGTTGAATGTCCCTCCCTAGATCTCCTTCCCGTAGCAACACCAAAGGAAGAGACGACTGGAAGAAACTAGGTCAACAATTTTCATATTTGTTCCCATAGCTTTACTTTTCTCCCTTTTAAGTTCCGAGAGTCAGTGTCTGTGAATTCGTGGAGAAAGATTCAGGCTGCTAAAGCACATGATCCTCCCCACACTAGGATGGTTTCAAGTAGAGTTGGGTAGCATTTCAATGAATGTTGATTCATGAAAACAAACATGAGTGTAATGGTAATGTAGAATGTAGAGAAGAGATTCCCTGGAATAGTTGACAGGAATGTAAACATTATTATTACACATGTAACCAAGCTTTTTTAGGTGTCGATTCTTTTGGGATGTGGATGTAAAAAATTCACAACTCTCCAAATAAAATGCTGAGCAATCTAAACCAGAATCGTACCGGGAAAATAACTGTGTATCCTTCAGATACTCCAAACTTATGTCGTTTGCATTCCTTTCCCCAAAAAATGAGGAATTCAATTAGTCAAAGAAACGAGCATTGAATTTTGGAAGGTTTTGTTTTGTTTACAAATGCTATTACTAAGCCATCAAAATTTAAAAATAAAGGTGACAAACCTGATCGCCGATTACCAGACGGTTGGTCATCTCCACTGTCTAAATCCGACATGATTCCCTTCTGGTTAGTTGAAAACTTGAAGGTGTCTGAACGTTTTCAAGAAGAAATAGTAAATAATAGTCACAAACACAGCTAAGTAATTCTCGTCTGTTACTGTTGACAAACAATGGTAGAAGCTATACGGATGTGTCACAAAATTTGGTAGTAATTATTAATTATATTTTTTGCTGCTCTTACTACACTACACGCAGAATGCAATGTAGGAGAGTTGTATAATTTTAAATAATTATTAATTAATTAAAAGTATTACGGATCACAGAATATTCTTGTCACTTTTGATGATTTTTTGTAGCTACAGATATTTTGGTAAATTATCTAAGCACTTTTTTCTGTACCATTTGGATCTTTTTGTCGAGATATAATCCTTCGTAGCTTTAATAAATGATGATAAACTTTGGTAACACAATACTAAGTAATTTTGAATAGCGTTTTTTCCCCTTTTCTATAAACATTAGTTTTCTTTGATAAAGATGATCACAGCACACAATCGGGAGGACAAAACTTGGGTGTAATTATCCCAGCGGTATACTAAATATTCAATATTTTAATGTTTGTATCAACAATTATTGGATGGTTCAACTTATTATACGTAGATATAAGAGACAGAGATAGAGGTTTTTGACAAAATCAAGGGTAATTAGTCATAGACGTTGTAGTAGCATTGGTTGTAGTAACTAAGTCACCGCTAGAAATCGAGGTAGATTTTGTAATAATAGAAGAGGTACACAAGAGAAGCACAATTCATGTGTGGCAGTATCTGTTGTTTTTTGTGATATATCGTTTGTTCCTTCTTAAAAATACCCTTGCTCACATGGTTCAAGTAAATTGGATGTTTCTGAAAGACTTGACTGTACAGAGATTACATTTAAAGACAGAGTTGTATTATGTCACACATACACGTCCCACAATTTGCATCTGATGAGAATCATTCGGTAACCCACAAAATTGCTTTTCACTACTCCTTTTTGTAAAGTTTCACACTGTTCTGGTTCTCTTATCTCCTCCTTTTTTGATTAAAATATACTGTTCTTCTTGATGATCACTCAGACATTTATAGGTTCTTGTATGTGATGATATACTCTGTCTAACAATAGCGATGATGTTTAGAGTAATATTGATTTCGTTCCCGGAAATCCTTGTTGATACTTCTTCAACAAAATGCTGGTTGATTCAATAACTAGTTCCAATAATAATGATATTATTACTCTCTTGACAACAAGTATACAGATGATGTACGGTTGGCAGGACCAGGACAGACGTGACGACGTTTGGACGTAGAACCAGAACGGAGCTATCACACCGCCGTACCGTACTAGCAGAAATCGTTATGACGAGAGTGCCAGCCCGCAATCACACTTCTGTAAATAAAGGAGACACAAAAAGAGGCAAATGACCTTTGTTGAACAATTCCTCATAAAATTCAACTATACATGGATTTCTCTACCCATTCTAAATCTTCAGTCTTAACTACAATTAAGTCAGTCAGGCCTGATAAATTACTAATAACTTTCCACATAAATTTTACTTCACGTGATAAATAAAAACCCTTTTATTTAATGCATCAATAAATTCATTTATGACAATATTCCAAAAATAAATACCTAACGTCATTATTTCCCTAATACAATAATAATAATTAATTAACTATTGAACAAACTCCGTCAACCAAACACAAAAACGGTTTTGCGATTAAAACAAACGGGAAATACATGAAATAACACGTTCCTAATAAAATATATTCATGCCAATGCTTAAATAGAGTCAGGTCAATTCGAGACAAGATACTGCTGAATAGCGAGGTCACTCACCCTGACTTCACTTTAACACTCCGTTCCGTTCACGTAGACGTCTCTCGACTGCCTCTCTCTCTCACCAAACTCCACATACACTTAGGGATCCAGTATTGCTCTTCTCTATGTACAGTAGAATTATTTATCCTCAAGAAGATCTAGGGAGAAAAATCAAAAATTCACTATTAAAATGAAATTTGCCCTTCGATGAGCCACAAGGTACCATATGAAACAATTTACAAAGAGAACAGCATAGCAACACCCATCGATTTTATAATATCAGGACCCTTAGAGTATACCAAAAATTTGCAGCTTCTTATTTCCAAAATTTCATATCCTAGTTGTCATCAATTTTGCACAAATAAACTTCCTTCCGAACTCCCATATTTTTATCTAAAAATCTTTCCCCTCCCTACTATCGACTATAATCAATCTTTTAAAGTTCTCAAAAATATATCATACTGGTTTATTTTTATCCCATTATCTTCATACATAACTCAACACCAAAGGAAAATAAAAAATCCAAATGAATACTAAATTTTTCACAGTTAAAATTCGCACTTGAAGTCCTTCACTTCAAAATCGCGGTGGGAATAATCTTATTTTTTTATTATTTATTTTGCAAATTTGCTAAACAACAACAGCCTTGTATAGCTGCAAATTAACTCGTTAGAAATTCAATTGACTTCTTCTGTGTGAATAAATACACAAGTAAATACTTGTACTCCAATTACAAGAAATGTAGAAAGGAAGGGGGAAATATTTAACCTTTTTTGTATTGAATGGTACAAATTTTGTCGGGAAATATTATTTAAAGTTATAATATTATGATTACTATGGTAGAAATTATATATATTTATATACACACACAAGAACCAAACGTCTCTCCCTCCTTCACGGTCTACACTTCTCGTCTGGTCTCTTGTTTTAACCGAAATGTGCAAATACTATTGGAGTTTTTTCTGTGGGGAGAATAAGGAGTAGAGAGCTACATAATTTCCCAGCCTGCACAAAGTAAGTAAGAAATGTACTTGCATAGAGAGTTAAGAGAACAAGTCTATAAAATGAAGGTAATGGTACTAAGAAACTTGCGATAGAATGAGTGAAAATACATGTGTAAGTATATAGGGGAAAAAGGTATGAGAGACTGACTGAGAGGCATCGAACTCACGGTATATACACACACATTCAACTAGATACATGTTCCCTTCCCCTTCATAAGAGTAACGTTTTATTAATATAGAGAAAAAAATTAAAAAACAACACACTCTGTAAAGTTTGTCTGCACCAACAAATGATCATAAATACACTCTTGAAAAGTTGTATATAGTAACTGTTGCAAAATGCTAAAATTCAAGCTGAGTGAGCTAAAAGTTCTGCAATACCCAAATCTTCAAATATATATATATATATATATATATGACATTTATATTAATGTATGAAACTTTGAAATCCTCCTCACTTTGATCAAGTGTCTCTTTATCTCTTTAGCATTTAAAGATATAGACAAACACACAGACACATAAAAGTGTACAAATGAGTGAGTGTATATACCTTTAAATAGATTATCAATTCTTTTGAAAACTGCAACTATTTCTCCCTTGTAGAAGTCTGGTATAGTTATGAAACACACTGGTGAGTTTTAGTGAGTGAGTGAAAAAATTGTAGGAAGGGGGAAAATTGTACCAGGAGTAGGTATTAGTTACCCACACATATACATATGCACATACTACACAAATGTGTTCATACACACAGAGGAGGACACATCAGTACTAGAGAATGGCAGTACTATAAACTATACACGGTAGTACTGTATAGCGTTAGCGAATTTTTTTCACTACCAACAACCCATGTTTTTCCATGGTCGAACCGTCTATTTCTATACATTTATATTATATAGATTCACGTTTATGTGTGCGAGAATATATAGAAGAAGGGTCTGAACTGATGCTTTTTTAACAGTAGTATATCACGGTGGTCACTATAACCGAAGTTTGTATATAGAGATGGAAGGATTATATAATTTTTGCTCGCTCTCTGAGACTTTTCAGAAGAATTAGAATTGCAAGTATAGAAAGCACAAGGAGAGAGAACAAGTTTCGTTCATTTGGTTAGTACATAAGGGCAAAAACACATGGAACTGTGTGGTACATATTAAGTGCATACGATATAGTCTTATTCGAATGCACGTGAGTATACCGTTTAAAAAAGCAGGAGCTACATATAAGCTAAAAAATCAGTTAAATATATGCAAGAAGAGATGGATGGGTTTGGGAAAAAATCATAGAAAGGTATGTATACATATAAACACATACAAGACACGACTTTTTGTAGCAGAAGATTTCACTTTAGTCAGATCAGACAAGGCTATATATGCTTACGTAGGAGACTTATAAAGGATTATTGGAGACATGGACACTTGGACACAAGAGTATAGGGTCTTCTATAGAAATAACTTACGGATATGTAAGTAATTATTAGTATTTTAGTTGGGTATATAAGAGAGTGGGTACATTATAGTGAAGTGCCAAAAAACGGTATGCATAATATACCTCTAGTCTTAGGATGAGGATCCAGATAGTCTGACGGGTTAAAGGAATCAGTTTTTTCACGTTTGTGTACAAAACCTCTATATGTTATTATATATTGGGACACTGAAGTATATTGCACAGTGGAGGTATTGCATGTACAGTAAAAAAAAAAATAATCAGTCAAAGTATAGAGACCATAGGGCAGAAGCAATATATATTTGTGGAGTAAAAAATGTGCACAAACCCGACTCAGATATAAAGCGAGTGTGTATGTTGAAGAGTATATGTATGCGTCTGAAAGAGACGGCTTGCTTTGGTATGTATGTAGCAGTCTGACAGATTTGGATGTTGTAGGTATATAAGATACTTGATAAAAGCGAAGAGTATGTATAGGAAGGCTTTGTGAGTATTAAGACTTGCCTGAATGTGTGTGTGTGTTTTAATAATAATAATAATAATATGTAGTGTTTTTAGGTTTGCACGATTCGTTCAATATAGAGTGAGACTGGGAACAGACATAGAGAGGCCAGGCCAGACAGAAGGTGTGGAGTCAAAATAAAGTCGACCCACTCTGGGGGCTTGATACTTTTCAGCAAAAAGAGCTGTCCACACAGGGCGTCTAGCTAAATCCTTTGCTCTTGCCTGATTCTGGAGGAGGTTCACGTTGGGTGTCTGAATGGGAGCGCTAAAGCTCAGCGAGGCAGATGTAGGTCGACTGACGGAGGAAAACCCGGACTTTTTTCTCCTTTTGGTTGGGGGTCAGCAGCAGCAGCTTTCAGATGGAGATGGAGTCTTCAAGTAAGCAGAGACAAGAGATTTTTTGGTTGCAAAAGGAAAATTATTTTACTCCTATCTCCAGCTAAAGCCACTGATGATCCTGTCGTTGTTCCACGAGACGATCACAGATGAGCAGGGTTCCGGATGGACGAGAGTCAAGCAGGAGATAGTTTTGACGAACAGAGACAATCAACAGTAGCAGAACAGGCAACAGCAGTAGTGGCTATATAGAGAGGATCAGATGATTTCCCCGCCCGGCGGCCTCTTTGGGACTGTCTGCAAAAGACGAGAGATTCGCCAAAAACTATTCTCATGTGTCTGGCTTGTAGTACATATCCTATACTGGATTTTCTCTATACAATTTCTTCAGAGCAATGCTGCAACAACTATAGACGGCGAGCCACAGCATGGTATAAACACAACTCCTCGAACCCCGCCTCCTTCAGACAGTTTCCCCCCGTGCGGGGCAGCGACAGCAAAATTGCAAATCTGCAGACCGCAAGGAAGGTTCTGAAGAAAAAAAATGGTGCGGTTTCTCTACTATAGCCTCCACATGGATTACTCCTTCCCCCTTTAACAGCAACCGTTTCAGTACGGATGGGTGGCGAGTTCGCGAGTTTGCGAATTTCCCGAGTTTCCAATAACCCTTGGTATACTCTCTCCTTCATCGCAGCCTATAGAGAACAAACTGCCTGACTCGGTCGGACACGTTTTGCTCTCCTGTCCTGTGATAACAGCCTTCTCTCTCAGTCTCGTCCGTATACAGCCTCTTACAAATATATATTCACACACACATACACACCATAGCAACCTTCCCGTGTGGAAAGCAGCCACTTCGGCTACCCACCAATCATTCGCTTTGGAGGGGCAACAAAAATCCTTTCGGCTCGATCTTTAAATTTCAACCGGGAACCCCTCTCCAAACTATACTCGACGTGTCGACGTTCTATAATAAGTGCCTTGAAATCAATCCTCGAAGGATAGCTTTACGCCTCAGATTCTCTTCACTACAACTATAAGTATACGAACTGAAAATGAACCACAGAATGACACTACTACTGAGTCCTACCCACTATGTCAATTGTCAATCTCACTGAAAATTCCTTATTAAACTCTACAAATTAACGTACTCACTTAACATTGAACACATAAGTTTGAAACGAAAAAAAATCGCAAAACCACTGCCTGACCTCCAGTTTCCTTAAACATGTGCTTGCTTGCCACTTCCATCTGCTTAACTTCTTCCGGCCGGAGTATGAAGTTCACCCAACAGTGACTCTACCTTTAACTGATTCATTTTTAACGCTGCCTCCAAGAAATTTTTTACACCATCCCATAAGCTATATACTGTCGATACGGCTCACTTCATTAAATTTTAATGGACCATCACCATTCGTCACAGGTGATTCTCGACTAGGTAATCAGATCCATGCGGAAGCACTTTACGGAAAGATGAGGACATCCTGGAATACAAATTAATATATTTAGTATTTGATATGAAAATATTTATTCTAATCACAATTATTACTATATCGTTTGAACTTACATACAATAATGCTTCTCCACAATAGTCCACAACCACAGCAATTAAATATTGAATGATGTCCTAATAAAACAGTATTACCTGAATTATAACAAGTTGATTTTATTATGTTATGCAATGTAAATAATTAATAAATAGCGTTTTGAAATATCAAAATACTAGCACTACAAGTAAAACGAAGCACAAGCACCGCCAAACTTACTTCTGAATTATGAATTTTGACGCTGACGAACTGAAAATTCTCCACATGTCTTTTGTGAGAGAAGATTGAAGTTGAAAACACAGCTGACAAGAGAATCAACTTACACATATTATGGCATCCACGCTGTTTCACATCATTCACGTAGTGTATACATGTGCATGTATACTTTATTTAACAAGTAAAATTGCTTCCCTCGTTCTCTATCACATGCACTCACACTTTTTCACTACAACAAGGACGCAGTCATTTTTCTATGCTTACTATTTCTGCTATAAATAGCAAATCCCTGCCACTGTATGTATATCTAACTGTATTCTAGCACATATGGTGAAAGTACCAGTGTATTTCAATAACAAAGACGCAAATCTAAATAAGGAGTATAAGAAACACGGAAGTTAATGCGGAGAAATCAGGAGCACGTTTAAGTACATACAGATACCTGTGGAAAATACTTTCCCTCCCCAGAAACCTACCTTTGTAACTCAAGCTTTCCTTCTATTTACTTACCCAGTATTCAGTTTGAAACTATATAGTTTCCATTTCACCGTGCAAGCGTTTTGATCAGGGAATCCTTTGCTGTTGAATGGATGCCTAATTTTGTTTACTACAGTCACTACAGTGGTCGTAAAAGTTTGCATTACTTTTAGTTTTCCCATTTGGTTTTCACTTTCATGATGCGTTAAAAAATTTCTTTATTCTTCGGGGTCTCCGAAGGGCTTTTTAAGTACTAATATAGGGTCGAAAAAGGAGCTTCGCGAAGCAATACAAGCATATTAATAATTCATAGTTATCACGCTGATTGTGAGTTATATACCTCCACCTTCAAGGAAAGCTTCATTTTATATGTTGAAGCGTTTTTGCGTTTCTTTCTGTCAATGCAATACTGTATAGGAAAGGAATTCATTGCCAGTAATCGTGTGGGCAAGGGAAATGGAATCATAGTTACGGAGATGGAGACAACGATAATGAACTTACTACTTTGATGGGATCGAGTTGAATTGGCCGTATTTGTTTTTTAGTGGACTACCGGAAATACTACAATCGGCATAATATTTAGTCCTTAATGTGTTGATCAAATTATAACATAAAATTAAAGCCATGCTTTTTTCATGATTTTCGCAAATATATGGTCATATATACTGAAAATAATTATTATCTTTCTCTATGTTTGTTAATAATAATTTGTGGATTTGATTGAGGAATGAAACAAAATTTTAGAACTACATACTTTAGAAAACATACATTTGTTTGGAAAAAAGTAATTATTGCAATCAGTCAATTTCTTAAAGTTGGGTATGGAAGAATTTATTTGCCATTTTGATCCCTTGCTTAATAATTTCAAGACTTTGGTTTTGCTTGAACTTCTCATTGTGAGAGTGGTATAAATTTTAATCGCAACCAACGAATAACCTTCATTCTCAAACCCATGTTACGCTACTGCTTGTACGTGAGGAGGGTGGAGGATAGTGTGTAGGCTGCACTAGCATCCTTTCTGAAAGTAGAATCTTTCAAGATGATGATTTTTTAAATTCCCAGTTTACGGTACACAGCTCTTGAAAGAAGGTATGGTAGTATAGTAAGTATTGGTATGGTATTTATACATTCGGTTAATTTATTTTCAAAATTCAACAGCATTACATTAAAAAACTATTCTAATGGCATGAATAATTAGTCTCTAAGTCAAAGATACTCAAAATTTGCACAGTTAATTAATAAATCACTACGAACATAAAATAAATATTCAGTGTATTCCATTTACGTATGTTCTTAAAATTGTACATTTTTTTCATTTTTAGATCCGTATCAAATCGGAACAAACTAACCTAAAATCTTATTTTTAACTAATTCATAGTTCTGCGGTTCTACCATTTTCCATTACATTCACAAATATAAAATAAATATCTAGTGTATTCCATTTATTCCGGTTCTTAAAATAGTACATTCATTTTTAGATCCTTATCAAATCGGAAAAAACGAACCTAAAATCGTTTTTTAACTAATTCATAGTTCTTTCACTCTCCAAACTAAACCAGAAGATTTTCATTCACAGGATCAGGTGTCAAAAAATACTCTAAAATAGGCTTTAAAAT
>JAQFXU010004664.1:0-13052 GCA_034693705.1 Spatulosminthurus flaviceps | reverse complement strand
TAGTTGAGGTATCTGTCAGTATGGGTTGGCTTGCGGTAAACGTTTGTTTTAATTGTTCCGTCTTGTTGTTTTATGATGTCAACGTCTAAGAATGGAATGTGGTTGTTTTGTTCAATTTCCACAGTGAACTCTATATTTTGATGGAATCCATTAAGGAGGTGTAATATTTCGTCTATTGAATCTTCTTTTACTATTGCAAATACATCATCCATATAACGGGTCCAAAAATATACTTTTTTGTTGTCTGCAATTAATTTCTTTTCCAAAGATTGAAGAAAAATGTCTGCAATAGTACCTGATATGGGACTTCCCATGGGAGCGCCATCTGTTTGCCTGTAGATTGCGTCTTGGTATTTGAAATATGTATTGAAACAGCTAATTTCAAGTAATTCGATGATGTCAGCGGCAGAAAATAATGTACCTGACTCACTTTTCCATCTGTTATCTTCTGCTAGTCTTTCTTTGATGGATTATATTGCTTCTTTCATCGGAATTAGCGTAAATAATGATTTCACATCGAACGAGACCATTTTGTAACCATCCGGAATTTTCATATTCTTAATTTTCTTTACAAATTCGGATGAGTTCTTAACTGTCGTAATGTAATCTTGATTTATATGGGAAAGTATTTTATTCAAGAATGACGCTAAATTGTAGTAAAGAGAGTTACGATAATCATTTATCGGGCGTAAAGGACAATCTGGTTTGTGTACCTTAGGAAGACCAAAGAATTTGCTTATACGTGGATAAAAGTGTCCTCCCGAACCCGCTTAAGAAGCATATTGACATAAGCTCTGACGACAGCAAAGGTTCTAAAAGATAATTTCAGAGGGTCCATGAATGGTCTATAGGCCCTTAATCCTTCAATAAGGCTGTAAGAAGTTCCAGTGTCGGGCGCTGGCATGTTGTCGATGATTTGACCAAAACTTTCCAATTGTTCGTCTGACATTCCAGCCTGAATTTTACGCAGCTGGGTTTGAATGTTGCCAAGGTGACGAGCAGCCGCGGTAGGAAGGAGCTTTTTCATGTCGTCGTGCAAGTGACCAAACAGACGGTGTAGAGTGTCATATTCATAAGTAACCGCAAGGGACTGAATAATGTCATCCGGATTCGTAGGTGGCCTGGAAGGCAAGGATGCCGACATGCCAAAATTAGCTGCACAGGACGATGAAGTACTTGGTGCCGGCGCAACGACGAATTGTGGCTTAGTCCGAGGCGGTGTTGGTTCATGAGATCTTTTGCGATTGTCCGAAACAGGAGGTTGACCGGGAGGAGCCGGAGACTTTGGAAAATGCACTTGTTTACCGCGACCACGCCGAGGCTGATTGAATGGAGATCGAGTAGGTGCCGGAGACGGGCGTGGCGCTTCTGCGATTGTTAATGAAGACAGAGCCTCAGAACAGTCTTCAACTTCGGTTGAAGGTGACCTAGATGGAGACGACTTGGGTGAAGAGATGGGACCCGCCTTGAAAACAGGTTCCGGAGCCAGCTTGCTTACGAGGGCACGAAGAATTGCCTGGATTTTGTATAGACGCCGCATGAGTTCTTTGTCGCTGTCTAATCCGTCCGGAGACAGTAGCACCTCTTTAAGAATCGCGTGGTTTTGGCTCGGGTCGTAGCGATAATAATTGGGGAGGTTAGCCTGGTGAAGCGTTTCCATTTGCATGGTTATGGAAAGATTGAGCAGTGCGTCGGTGACGGTTGATAACATTTTAGCGTAAATATCGAAGGCGAGGTGTGGACACTCCTTGGCGAGACAAGCAGCAGAACCCGGAAATGAGCGATAATGGTTCAACCACGCTTCAAGCGGTGTGCGAATGTCGGAGGAAGCCATGACTACAATAAAATTCGATCAAAATTAGTCATAGGGCTCAAAACGCATAAGGGTCAAACACCACAAGTCTTTAATTCCGGAGGAAAAGAAAGGGTGAGGAAAATGAGGAGAATGAGGTAATGAGTGAGTAAAAGGAGGCAAAAATGTGACAAGTTAGGTTGAACATGGACTTTGCACATTATAAAATTAGCCTCAATAATTATAATAAACACACGACAAATATTACGCCTTTAAATAATAATAAATCACGAAGCCTGTAAAGGCTTATAAATACACACGAATTTAGTAAAACACAAACCTGTAAATGTCGAAATGGAACTGGAGAAACGACAAATATTTCAGAGGTAGATTAGTCAGCAGAATAAATCCCGTAAAATGTCAGCAAGGGAATGGAAAATAATTAAGTCAAAATAATAGTAAAAACTAGGACTTGGACTTTTTAACTTGGGTCTAAAAATACTCGGATAGATGTTCTCAGGCAGTCAGCGAAAATTGGAGTGAAGAGAGAGAGCAGGCGAAGTGTGTAGGAAAACACTAGCGGAGCCTGGAATGTGTTCCGTTAAGTATCTCTCAGTGCTGAAAAAGTGAAGGGAGCAAATTCCTAGTCGTTGACAAAGCCTTAGAAAAAGTCGTCGCTTTATGCAAATTAGTGTAAATGTCTGGCTAAGACAAATTCCAGAGAGTTCGAACGACTGAGAATGTTAAATGTGTAGCTGTGTGGTTAGGTATGTACTGGCTAAAATGTCTAGAATGTTCTAGAAGGAATGTAAATTAAGCACTAACGCAAAGGGGACGAAAATAACTGACGATTTGTAAAAATATGGAATGTAAGGTCAATGTCAGATGAGGAACAAAAAACGTATGCAAGTCTATACTTGACATATTAATGGCACGTGGAACTTAGGTAATCAAAAATGGACGACTGTGAAAAACCTACAGTTGACTGGGAATGACTAAAATAAATTATAAACTGATGATATAAAATAAATCAAATGCAATGTCAGCCGGAAAGTGAATGATGATGGTGAATTGATGGCAATGAGGACAAGGAGAATTGAACATAATGTAAGGACCGAATTGAGGCCTAATTATTAACCAAGGATTTCAAATAAGCCTATTACAGTATGACTGTTAACTTTAGTATTGTTAGAATTAGACTGTAAGTTACATAAAACACTTTTGATGCGTCCACCATGAGTGCTGTAAGAATGACCTGTGATGACATAATCAGTACAAGGCCTTGCACTGTTACAGGCTGAAGCATACTTAACAGACTAATCCACGACAATATGACTGATTAGTTTAGTAAATGTAGAATTTAGAATTTAGGCGTTAATATTAAGTCAAACTAATTTTAAGTACAAGGCATAAGGCCAGTTAGTTCAGAAGGAACTAACTAAAAGACATTAGATTATATGACAACAAAAAATGAAATTACTGGACAAAAAATGACAATTTAAATTATAAGTTGAGAATTATTGTTGCCTGAGATTCTTGTGGGGACTAAGTAGTCCAGTTCAATTCTCTTGATCGCTGTCATTGGGAGCTGGAGACACTCTTATGAGTTCAATGTCTTCGGGAGACAACAAAATAAGTGTCATTTCTGTCGAAGTTGGAGATTCGAGGATCTTGGATTACATCAGGCTCCACATGTATGACAAGGGGAGGATTTTCACGACGATTTTGCCGGTTCTGTTCTAATCTGATCATCATTTCATCAAAAGGCACACAGCGTAGGGAGTCTCGAGGCACGGATGATGGAGTTGAAGGATGCTCGAGTTCAAAATCAATTGCCAAGTCACAGAGGAGTCGTTTAAAGGATGGATAATATTCTTCACAGACGACGATGGAATTATTGTAGACCAAATCTTTTAGTAGACGATAAAATACCTTTCTCATGGGAGAGAGGTCGAGGTCAAGGCATAGGTCAGCTCCGGTGCCTCTGCGTTCCATCTGTTGAATGCGTTGGCTGAAATAGACACTGCAAGTCTCAAAGGGCAATCGGTGGGCTTGCTCAGAACAGCCTACTTGAAAGTGGAATTGGATGTCGTAGTGCCCGGAGTGACGGTTGACAGGCAGATTTAGTGGCTGTACTTTGAAGACATACCTTGGTCTGTCGAGAATATTGAGGTGGACTTGAGATGACAATGCTGGTGACCACCGGAATTTTCAGCGGAAACAAGATGTTTTTCTAGATGTTGTAATTGGAGCCATTTCTCTTGGAAGCGGGAGTTTACATGACGACGCAGAGAGGCTTCAGTTTTCAATTCCGCACGACATAGGAGGAGTTCATGAGAAAGACTTCCACAGTTGAGACAAAAATCATAGGGGAGGTCATTTTTTCGAAGAGTCAGAATGTTGTAAATCCTTCGAAATCGTTGCCAGTCATTAGGAGCCGGTTCGTCCGATAATTTCTCCAAGTCTTCAAACATTTGATCAGGCGTGTAATTAGGATCCACACCTGTTGCCATTTTCGTGTCCCTGATTGAGATAGCCTGGACTTCCTGCGTTTCAAAGTCCAAAGTGTCGAGGTACATTTCGAACCACTCCTTCCTCCACTGTCGGAGTTTAGCCAAAGAAGGGATGCTTTTCATTATGTACATGCCGGTGGTCTCTTGGAGCATAGTGACGAGGGTAGTGTAAGCACGGTCATTTGGTCTTGCCTCAAAAATACCCGTAGAGCCCTGGACAAACTTCATTTGGCTGCTTTGAAGTACATGGTGGCGCAAGACTGAGACAAGGATGCGGTTGTGAGCCTCAGAATGCATAGGTGCCGGTGGCGAATCGCTTCGGACTAAATGAGCTTGCATAATGGCTAAAAATAATAATTTAGAAAATAAGTAACTGGACTATAGAATTATCGAGACCGTTAGACAACTAATAAAATCTTATAGAGGCGACAAAAAAAACAATGGACTTTAGAATTTAACCGGCATAATAATCAGATCCATAAAAAAAAACTAAACTGATGTGACAAAACTGGACTAAAAAAATGAATCAGACACCGTATTTTTACGTGATTTTAGGAATGACTTATTTAGCACAATAATTAGTGACCATTAAACAAAATGATTAAACGACTGCAATAATTTTTAGACCGACATGACAAAATTAGATTATAAAAACTGACCAAGTATTTAACTCAGAATACCACGGCTTGAAAAACGCCAAAAAATGTGAATTTTACACGAAAATACTCACCAGTATAGACACACAGACTTGTGCCAAAAGCTAACGGAATGAGAGCAAGCCACGAGGACTGTGGGAAAGGATAGGGCCTGCGTGCAGAGCACGTTTTAACACAGGTTGATATGGAAGCCGGCGGCTGAGGCCCATAAACGCGTATAGGTAGTCGGTAGGGGGAGTAATTAGGTAGTTTAAAATTGCTGAGTAAGTACTTTTAGGATTTTAATCGGATTATTGTGTTTAATTTGAGAATTTTGACTGTGAGGATTTTATAATTTTAGTTGTCACTGTAGGTAATTTGGAATTTGACTTTTAACTGTAATTTGGAGTAGTTGTAGGAATTTGGATTGTATGACTGTGAGAATTTTGATTTTAGCAGGATGGACGGATTTGTATGTGGAATTTGACGTTTAACATTTCGGAATTAGTTTACGACGGTGTGGACTGATGGAATTTTAACTTTATGACTGTTGGGTTTTGTAGGGAATAGGGAAAGGAACTCGCTAGGACGTTTTGAGACTCCAGAAAAATTCGGACTTGTTACCAAGAAGTTAAGAAGAAATTACAATAATTTTTAGGCAAAGAGAAGGTAGGGGAAAGTGAGATGATAGACTTTCACTGGCGTACTTTCACCTGCAGGTTTAGATGTTAGTTACTATGACTTGACTTTTACCTTTAGCGACTCTTATAGGATTTGAACTAGTAGATATTATTAGCTGACATTGAATTGACCCTTGATCCTTCAGGCGGAAGGATATACATTTTAGAATAATAACGGATGATTACTGATATTTTACAACTTGACAAATTAGCGACTATTTAGCTGACAATAATATGGACAAAAAATACGACTGACAATTAGAATTACGGTAATGATCCTTTTTCATGAGGATTTAACAGAGTGTGAACAATTTTAACTAAGTACATGGATTATAATGGTGGTCACGCTGACAAATAGGTATGAATATATGCATGATAAGCAGCGTAATGATAATGCCTTAAACGTAAGGACATAAAAATGATAAAGCCTCGTATGGGCGCAATAGGAACAAGGATTATGGCATGAGGAATATGAGGATTGGCTGACAATGCGACAGTTCACCTGTGTGACTGTAAAGAAAATAATAAATCATTGTAGCCTGCTCATGTAACGTGAGTTCTGTGGGCGATATGTATATGTGAGCCCTATGAATGTAACTAAGGCTTTGTAAATGACTTTCCAGGAGCCGAGGCATTATGTATAATGCCTGAAAAATAACCGTCATGAAAAATATTATAAATAAACTGCAGTGCATCACGCACGAGGAAATTGCCTTTATGAGACAATATATATGAAAATTACGCTAACGACCGAGTCTATCACAGACTTATGTGTTCGGCACGTTAGGACTGGTCCACCAAGGTACCAGGAAATACAAGTCAAAATAAAGCTTGACCGAAGTGTGGCCACAAGCACACACAAAATATATAGAATTAAAATAATGATGCAGTTTAGGACGGAATTTTCATGAGAGGAGGCAAGGAAAGCCGGAAATAAAAACAAAATGATATCGAACCCTTATTTTTTCTTCCTACGAGCCGGTCCTTTACCCTTCCTAGGGTCTTCTGGCGGGAAGTAATCTGGCCGCTTTTTATTTCGTTTCGGACGACCGGAGTTGGAGTTATCTGTTTCAGAGCCTGCAGTACTTCGGGCTGAATTATAGGCGCTGCTCTCCGAGGCTGACGACGGTGGGCGAGATTGCGTCATAGGTTCCGCAGGATCGAGCGTGTGGATATTTACAGCGATTGGTTCGCGAACGCGCGTAACGTGGGACCTCCTGATGCCAGAGGTGGACGGTTGAGGCTGAGATGGCTCTGCTGCTGCTGCAGAGGCTGGAGTCTCAGTCAATACCGGATTGATTGTATTCCCAGGGAAGAATCGAGGCTGGCTTACATTTGTGGATCTAGCGCCCTTCTTGCTGGACGTGCCAGAACAGTCTGAAGCCCCGGAGTGTGCGACACCCTGTTTGGATGCCGTTTTTGGCCCCGTCTTGCCCGGAGGCGGGTGCGGATGATTGGTCCGCCGGGGAGGTGAACCCGTGCCCGAAGTATTCGCCACAGTAGGTTGAACTGTGTCCTCACCGCAATCTATGGATGATCCGTAGTCCGGAAAATGACTCAAAGCAGGATCCTCGGCGGGATAAATGTGCGTCGGACGTTCTATATATGGTGATCTGTGCGGCGGCTCAGTCTCGATGTTAGGTCCCTGTGAAGACTCTGGGAGAGATGAGACTGATGAGGGAAGTATTCTCTGATTCGGCGGGAAGGCCGAAGAAGGATGAGCCGGCGCATTACCCTGGCGCTGTTGTTGCTCATATTGACGACTAAGAGTCCCTATGATGACAGGGTCATCACCCATTCGTTCGAGCGTGATGTTAGGGGGCTCGTCATAGCGAGGCCGTACTTAATTTGGAATCGGCTGGGATCGTGGCGCCTCGCATCTCGATGGAATTACCGCGAAATGTGGTCTAAGGGAACAATCATCATCCGAGTCTGACTGAGTGACTGGAGGAGACTCTCTATAGTCTCTAAATGCGCGGGACGGTCTAGCCTTCGGCTGCGGAGTAGCCTGAGAGCGGCCCTGTGTGGATGAGGGGGTTGCACCTGACGCTTGCCTAGGGGAAGCTGAAGATCTGTTAGCCGGAGGCGTAGTACGTTCTTGTTTCAGAATTACCTCGGTTGACAATGAGCCACGAGGAGCTGAACGTTTGGAGCCAGTGCGTGATGAGGGCGAACCACGAGATGGATTGGACCGAATCGACGGAGAAGTCCGAGGGGACTGGGCCTGGCGCGGTGCAGAAGCGCTTGAAGCTTGAGCGGCAATCTTAGGCGTGGGAACCGTGTGAATAGAACCTTGGGCCGACGGAGTTTGACCCGTAGGATGAGAGAGTCCTTTAGCCACATCACTATACAAAGGTCGGGGAGTCTCTCTTGTAGGTGGTGTAGAGACTGGAGATGTGACAGTAATTGACGGAACAGGTGTAGGTTTAGTCTCCGGAATTAGTCTTAGAATTTTGGTTGTTCACATTAGTCGGCTTTTGCTTCGGAGGAGCGGGTACCTTCCTGGGAGGGGGTCGAGAGGCACCCTGAACAGCAGAGCTGTGAGAAGACCGCGGAGTAACTGGTTGTGGAGGCGGTCTACGTGTGTTTTGAGGTGGCAGTCGTGGAGAAGACCCCTGTCTAGGAGATGACCGAGGAGACTGCTTTACACGTGGTGAGCCTTGTTGTGACGCTGGAGATGAGCGTTGGCTCTGCACGGATCTGTTACTCGAGTTGTTGCCCCTAGCCTGTTTGGTTCTACCAGACGTTGCTCTTGGTGATGAGGTCCCTGCGACCTGAGCACGAGGACTAGCAGTCGCCACTGGGACCTGAGTAGGTCTTTTTGTTGGAGGGCCAACTGGTGACCTTTTAGGTGTGACCGTAGTCCAAGGAAGTGAGTTAGCGGATGAATGCGAGGACTTGGACGAACGAGAGCTACGGTCGTGCTGTTGCGCGGCGGGACCCTGAAAAGAGCCGAGACTGAATCTGCGCTGAGATGGTTCGGTCGGTAAAATTCTCGTCGCGGCTGAGAACGGTGGAGCCAAGTTACGTAATGGTGACTCCGCTGATATAGAAATTTGGAGAGCCGGCTCTGAGACTGAAGCGGCTAGCGTAGCTTGACCCTGTGGTGGGCCTCCTGACGAGGAGGAAGATTCGGTAGACTCATGATCTGAAGAGACACCTGAATTAGGCTCATTTGAAGTCGCCTCATCGCTGTCAATTTTAAGAACGGTGGCGGTGGAAAACCGAACGGCCGTTGATGATGGTTGACCCGCAGGAGTGACATGGGAGGCAGGCTGTACTGCTGTCTCATGGGAAACCGTAGAGGCTTCAGGAGAAGATGGCCCCAACAGAGAAGTGCCGGTGGGAGATGGGCTTGTAGCTTCTATGGTTGGAAGTCGGTCTCGATCAGCCAATGGCGAGAAATCCAATCTATGACCCAATAGTGGATCTCTTGTTGATGCTAGACGGTCCTGTCCGTCAAGGCGGTCACGTAGACGAGTACGGAGATTGGAAGTGTCCGGCAAGGAGTGGGCACCAGATTGAGCAGTGAAATAAGCCCTGTTAGACTTATTGGGACTGTGAGGGTCATATTCCATATGAGGTGTCATGAACGTTTCGTGATCCTCCTCAATAGCAGCAAAACTCGTGGAAGCGATTGGCTGTGGCGCAGTTGTATGTACTTCACTGGAGGAGATGGAGCTGTGTCTAGACTCATGTGGCTGTAGGACCTCAGCAGGAAGAGGTACCTTGTTGACAGTGAAGTCCTTGGGAATGCAACTGACGGCTGTAATTCCTCCTGGGTAATGAATGACTTCACGCCTTTACACAGACGGAGCGTAATATTCGCTGATTTGTTGAACATGACCGGTACGGTACGGATGTTGAGTCTCCAGAGGGACTGAATGTGGTGGAGGAGGAGGAACATTTAATTGACTTTCGACTGTAGCCATCCTGATGAAGTTGCGCATTTGGGGAAGAGGCAACTCTGAGTCCATTTGGTCAGTGGGCCTTGGAGTTTGATGAAAAGAGCCCACAGAGACAGGAACTGGCTCTGGTAATTGAAATTTCGACTGTGATGGACCCGAAGGTGCCACTCGCGGTGGAAAATTTGGTGGTGAGAGTACCGGACTGCCTAAGGCAGCTGCATCATAGACGCAATACCGTTCTGGAGTATGCTCTTGTGTTCCTGAAGGAGCTGTCTCTACTTGAGGAGAGAGCCTTTGGACGGAGGAGTCAGCAGTGGCGGGTGGTGATGTCCGTCTCGGAGAAAAGTTCGGAGGGGACTGCTCCGGAGTACGCAAGGCGGCAGCATCAAAGAAAACGTAAGGCTCAGGATACGGATTACTTGCAACTGGAAGAGCGGGCTCAACCTGAGTAGAGAATGTAGACAGCCGAGATTCCAAGACAGATGGCTGCGTCTCAAAATTTATTAAGGCCGTAACAGCAGGCTCATTATGTACAGACTGAGACGGTGTTGGCTGTAGAGGAGGATGCAAGCCTTGAGGAGTGGCCATGTCCATGGGACCCAATTCAGATGTCAGTAGCTCTAAGTTAGTCTGAGGCGGCCTGAGCGGATTTAATTCCACGTTAGAAGGGAGGCTGGCACATTGAGACAAAATTGGAGGTGAGCCTCGGGAATCTCCACTCGAATGACTTTCATCAATAGGCTGTAGCACCGGTGGAGTAAATTGATTAGCGGGAGAACTAATGGCTGAATAACCGTCACGTTGACTCGAAGTCGCTGCAAAAGGCGGTGGAAAGTCCTCATTGGGAGCTGCGACATAACCATCCAGGGCAACCTCAGGATCTGAGGGGATGTACTCCAAATTACGGACATAGAGGTCACTATGACTGGTAAGTGAGCTGGATGGTGGATTCCTCGTGATGGGACTAATGTAGGTGTCCACATGAGGAGGAGACGTACCAGGCAGGTCAATTAGTTGTGTCTCCATATGTTGCTGTTGAAGAGCCGTCAGAGCTCGAGACCGAGTCATTATTGGTGACCTGGGGTTAAATTGAGCGGTTGTCCTAGCAGGCTGATACTCCGGGGAACCCTCTTGATGTTGAGGTGGAGACCGTGACGATGCGACATTTAGGTGAAGGTCCCGTCCACGTTCCTGGCAGGTAGGCACTTGAATGCGTAATTTTTCAGGCCAGTTAAGTCCTCTTTCAGCTGAAGCCGTGCCAGGAGGATCTATATATGCCTCAATAGTGTTAGACCTGACAGAATCCTGTCTCATGGAGAACTGGTCAGGGTCACGGTGCTCAGGGCGGATTTGCTCATGAGAGTAAGTTTGGCCATAGTGACGGAGGATTTTATCCTTGAAGACTTCATCGTAGTCTTCCATCCAAGCCTGAGGTGAGACATACAATTTCATATTGTGGGAATGGACGTTGAGGAGGCGATGCTTCGAGCGGTCTGTTCCTCTATACTCACAGATGAAGGAGGTATTGCCACGTCTAGTGAGAATCTGGTATGGTCCAAGCCAGAAAAGTTGGAGTCCACGGCGACGTCCATCTGTGACCCATACAAGGTCGCCGGGGTTGAAAGTGTTAGGCTTGCGCCCCTTGTTAAAGCGGGCAGCTCTGGCTTCCATGTCTTTAACTGAATTGCAATTGGCAATAAAGACACGCTCCAAGCGGTCATGCTCCTTCTGTTCAGGTGTCCTCTCATCTGGTTTTTTGAGGACTGGGGTGAGGTTGTCCATCTTTTTAGTCGCATCGACGGCATAAATGAGGCTAAAAGGAGTATAGCCTGTGGAAATATGGACATGTTGATTGTGAGCCTTGACAGCTTTGGGGAGAATGACGTCCCAATTGTCCATATCCCGATTTACGTACTTCCTGATGAAGGCTTTGACGTCCTTGTTGTACCTCTCGACACCACCGTTACTGGCTGGATGGTTCGGAGGTGTGAGTACGTGAGCGATGCTATGATTGTGAAGAAACTCACGGAAGAAACTCCCGGTAAAATGAGTGCAATTGTCGGTCATAATTTGAGACGGATAGCCGACATGGTCAAATACAGTGGCCTCAAGAAGACGAGCAGAGTCTTCGGCTACTGCGGTAGGAGTAGCGGCAGCCTAGACAAAACGGCTGGTAGCGTCGACAGCTACGAAAATGTATTTGTTACCAGATGGAGAATCAGGTAGAGGACCCATGTAGTCCAAGGCAATTCTTGTGAGGACTGTGTCAGGTGGCGGAATGACTTTCATGAGCCCCTGAGGTTTCGTTGTAGGAGTATTGGCGGCCTGGCAAGTTGGACAAGACTTGATGTAATCCAGAGTGTCAGTCCTCATCCTTCGCCAATAATATCGTTCAGTCAACTCCAAATACGTCTTGAGAATGCCAAGGTGTCCTCCGTCGGAGCCATCGTTGTGGGCTAGCTGCAAGATTGCTGACCGGAGACTGGGAGGAACCACCAATTTCCATGGTAGACCCAGGTTGTCCTTACGCCTGGCGTCGATTTTGTAGAGCAGTTCATGGATGAGGGCATATTTCTTGGAGAAGATGTGAGGCGGGAATTCGTCGTGGTTTCCGTTCTTTTGGTTGTACAGGCGGGCGAACTCTGCTTGTAGAGTTTTTTGTGGGTCCAGCAACACTTCGTCAAAGGGTAAGTTGTAGACAGGGAAGAGTACGTTAAACTTCCTGATTGTTGGCACCTTCTTAGAGAAGGGATTGGTAAGGCCAGAGGATGACGAATCCATAGAAGACGGTTCTGAAGTTCGGGGCACTTCAGCCGGAAAAATTTGAGACCCTGGAGAGTCGGAACTAGATGTTGAATCTTCAGAAATATGAGACGGGAGCGGCTGTGCAGCAGGCTTGTCCTCGTCCATTTTTTTTTTACTTGAGTGAGTCCTCACAGAGGAAAATACATCCATAGCCACAGGCTTGGAGAAGGAAAAGGAAGATTCTTTTAAAATGTAATGAGGATCCAGGACCTCGGAGCAGAACTGTTTAGAATTAGGATCGTCAGATTTAGATTGTGCCTTAGGAATAGTGTTAGGAATTGAAGGGAGAATAACGGCAAAAATTAACCACGAGGTAGGCAGGGAATTTTCACAGGGAAATTACACTGACGAAGCGGCACAAAATATACTGATGAGAACTAAAGCACGGGAAAAAACACAACTGAGGAATCAATTTCAAAAAATAGTAGTCGAAAAATTCACAAAAAGACGAAAATCTGCAAAAGTAATGAATAAACTGATGGGAGAAAAAAAACACAAGTCGATAAACTGTAGCCAAAAAGGGAATCTGTCTGTATAAATGTAGAATTCGAAAACCAGTGGATGCCGCGAGTCGACCGGCCGTTCACCTATATAGGTATATAAAGGTAAGTGAAGGAGAATGGAAAAGCAGCGTGGCTGACTGGAATGTGAAAGGCAGGATGTCGGCTAGACTGCTTGGCGGCGAGGGATGCGTGCAGAAACCAGACAGTATGCACGCA
>JAQFXU010004663.1:0-13057 GCA_034693705.1 Spatulosminthurus flaviceps | reverse complement strand
GCGCTGCAGGCCCGTTTGTAGCGCCTGTGGTAAAGGTAGGGACGTAATTTTTTTTTTAAATCGTGCAAATGGTTATGGTGGATCAAAAAAATATTTTCATCAATTTTAATGACACACTTCCGTTTTTGTCAAAAACGAAGTGAACACTAAAAGGGAAAACGGTCTATAGTGGGCGTGTAAAAAAATTACCGAAATAAATTTTTGTTCAACGCTTGAAATGGATTGTCAAGTTGTGTGTGCGTGATTTCATTTATATTACTAAAAAATTGATCTGTATTAAATAGAGGAATTATTTGCATTAGAAACTTCTTAGAGAATCAAAAATATATGTAAACATCTATTTTGTAAAATGCAATCTATTTTGGGTCATGGGCGAAAGCCTATAGGACCTTTAATAAATAAATACCAAAAAAAATACCAAATACCATTAGAAACTTCTTTAATATTGGAATGCGCAAGTACCACGCCTGTGACATAAATTTTGACCTTCAGGGGAGTAAATTAGTCGAGTTGGAGTTCTTTCATGCCATTTCCGTGGAGTAGCACTGGCTTGCATGCTCAAGTAACTGCTTGTAACGATCCATTTAAATTATGTGTATTGTAACGGTTTTGAAAAACCAGGTGTAATTAGTCAGCCGCCACCCGCCACAAAGGCTGGCTTTTATTTTGTTTAAACGTTGATATAAAATAATAACAATTATTATTGTTGCGGCATAAAAATCTCTTTTTACATTCCACACTGCTTCGAAATCCATTTAAAATGGAACTTGAAATTTGTCAAAAATGAAATCATTATCTTTACACTTTTAATAGAATTTTTCAATGGTTTATACGGAAATGACACTTTTTCCATTTTTTTTATGCCGGAGCCCCATGCTAACGGCCAGTTATTGCCATGCATTGTGTTGGCTAACAATAAGCCTATGCCGTATGAAGCCCAGCCTCAGAGCTCAGTCTGGGTTGACTCGCCACTACCTTCTATTTCTTTTAGGTTTCCGCGGAATACCATACAAAATTATGCAAAATCAACCTACTTTCTACCGAGCGTGTCGGAGGTTGGAATTTAGGTAATCGGCGTTTAAATCCAACACAAAAATTGATGCGACTTAAACTGAACAAACTCTTAATCCATACCCAACTGGGAACTGAGGGATTAGTTTCAAAATTTCCCAGTCTTTTTTTTTGAATATAATAACAACATTTTCCCACAACGTGAATTTACTTGAAAAATAAATCTCTAATTTTCGAGGAACCTACACGAGATCATATCAAAAGTTGTTGTTGAAGCCACTCATACATTGTGTTACACAGCCCGTAAGTGGTACCACATGGTACGCTGCATTAGGAATTTACTATAAAGAAAAGTTGTAAATACAGAGGGTATTTCCTTTCCATTGGACCACTTTCGATAATTTTTTTTCCTAAAATGCAATCTATAGATCCTTATGAATTTTTGCTCTGTGTTCAACTAATTATCTTTAAGTGTGAAAATCTTGAACTCTTTAACTCGCAAAATGCCCGGTTGGCAAACTTCGGTAAAAAAAAGTGCCTGATAATACTTTTCTAGTGTGAAAATTACCCCGTCTGGCGTCAAAAGGGCATGAAAATTTCTGAAAAAGATATATTTTGAAATTTAAGCTTTTTGGAAATCTAGCTGAAAAAAAAGAATGTTCAGGAAATCATCACACAGTTTTCACAGCCCCATAAACATTTTCGGTTTGAGTTTTGATATTCGGGTTTTTTTGAAAAATAATTTTTTCCGACATCGGAATGCTAGAAACTTTTGGAAACACCAGGCCATTCTGGAAAGGTGATTTTGTTGTTTTCAAATATATTTTTTATTTCAAACAATTTTGCCGGGAATACCGTAACATTTTGAATTTAGTTGAAAATTTAAACTTTCTTTTTGGAAAAACCCGGGTAAAACAGAGGGATTATTGAATTTCAACCCTACAAAAACGAAAATTGATGTGATTCTATCTAGTTCATCATCCCTGGCAACGGCTAATTTTTAGTCGCAATAACATTAAAAATATAACAAAATTATAACAAATATTTACACTTAAAAAATGACGTTCTGGAAAACTTTACGAAGAGTGAGGTCAAAAGAACTTCATATAAAAGTTAGTAATTTGAAATATTTTATAATAAAAGTGATGTTATTGTGTCCAGAAAACTCTGGAGAATCAATTTTGGCCATTGAATTATGATGCCAAGCCACACTGCGGTCAAAAAATATTTTTGAAGCAGTGGTCCAATGGAAAGGAAATACCCTCTGTATTATTTCACTTGTCGTATATTCAAGTTTCAAAACAACTGTCCAAGAGAACAAAATTTTCCAAAATTTTGGAAATACCTTTCCAATGTTGACGAGTCTTGTTAAAAAAAATTGTAGATGCAAAGAAAGAAGGAAATTTTTTCAAATTGTAAATAATGTTTAGGTCTAGCCACTTTTTATTTGGCAGTTAAAAAACAATAAAAATTCAACTTTAATAATTATTTTATGAATTTAATGAATTAATAACTAATTCACTTGTTAATGTGGCCAGCAACAAGAAAATTAATAAAAAACATGATGAGTATTTGTCATGCCACTTTATTCATTTATTACATTGAAACATAGCGGCAGTACTGATGGAATGAACACATGAATTTCCCGGGTAAATCCTTTAAGTAGATTTCCATGTTTTCCATTTGTTGCTTAAGTTTAGCGCCGGTTGTCAAATTTAGAAAGTGAAGTTTGCATTCCTGAGACCAGTATGTATGTACATGCGCGGACAATATAATTGTGAGGGCTGGATATTTCACTGTAACGCTTTAACGCCACTTAAATGTAAACATTACATTAACAATGAATTAAATAAAATTAATGTTGATATCACGAGCATGAATACACTCAATGGCACATCCTTTTTAATGTTGAAAGCCGCCAATAATTTATAATTCGATATAGTTAGGCGCAATTAATTGGCTCGTTATGCGTAAATTGCAAACAATTTATGTCAATTTTTTAGAACACTTTTTTCTTCATAAAGGATTGGTACCCAATGGGGCATAACAGGTGCATAATTTGGTAACAATCCTTAATGAAGAAAAAAGCGTTCACAATAATTGACATAATTATTTGCAATTTATGCATAATTTATGCCAATTAATTACGCAGAGCTATGCAGGCGCCGGAAAATTTCCCGTCGGGATGGGACAAACATTCATGCTTTTCATGACATCTCGTACATGCTTTGTAATTAATTATTTAGAAATACAGGATTTTTAATTCATAGGAATGTCCCGGATATTTGTGTTATTTTAAATTAGTTTATTTAAATTATTGTTGTTGTCGAAAGCTGGTAATAATTTATAAATCCATTAATTTTACCATTATTGTTGTAGCTTTATTTTTATTTGAAAGGGATGTTAATTTGTTGTCCTTAGAAAATGCACCATTATTTCAAAATGAGATTATCGTTCCCGTTTTCCAAATTCATTCACCAGGCCAAAAACTCTTGAGGGAAAAATGTTTACAAAAAATCAAATAAGATTAATAATAATAATTAAAAAGTTAAATTTCAAAAATCAAATTATCATTACTAAGCTTTTCCATGTACTTTTCATGTCACAGTTTAACGCCGATGATAATTTATAATCTAATATTTTTAGTCCTGGTTTCCAGTTTCATCTGTTGTAATTGTTTGAGCAATATAAGGAAAACGTCAATTTATCAACTGAACGTCGTTCCGTTAACAAATGATGAGATTTTCAGAATGTATTCGCTTGAGGTTATTCGATCAAGTTGTGTGGAAAAATTCGTGGTGTCAAATATCCCTGACTTAAAATCAAAGCGCCAGGAGCATTTCAGTTGGATGATTTGAATTCAAACTGAAAAGTCGTGATTGATTTTTAGGTATATGATATTTTAGAAATTTTTGCATGACTTTAACTGCCTGCTTTAACAAAAATTCAGCTCCCTAACTCAACTTTCAATTTGATAATAAATGAGACCAAATTACTTTACCTGAGATTCAATGATAAATGTAAATTAGTGACACATATATTTCTCACCAATTATTAATTTTTTCCCTCTTAAATGAAAAAGACAAATGTTTGCTGCTAATTTTTAAATTTTCTTCCCTCTACCCCCGCTCCCACTAAAAGACTATAGGTTGAATTATTAGAGTATTCTGATTCAGCTTTATCTTATTGACCAGTGCTTGATTTTCCATGACAGAAATTTTTCATAAAGAAAGTTAGAGGAAAATGTGGTTAGTAAATTTCTCCTAAATAGTCCATTTTTCTGGAGTTTTTAAGGGGCTCTAAAATTTCATCAAATAAGACATTTTTTTGGTTTCTTTTTTCCAATTTTCTGCTCATTAGCTTTTACATACTAACATTTTCACTTTATTAGGTTTATTCAGGTTGGATTTTTGTTGCTTAAAAATTAAGGTAAGTTTTTGTAAACTTTTGGAAAAAATGGTTAAAATAAATTATATACGATTCCAACATTTTCCCATGCATTACCCCAAATTATTATAAGTAGGGCGAACGTTTACTGTGTAAGTTTGACCCCTTTCATTTAGTTTATTCAAAAATGCCTGTAGGAGTGCTTTACAGAATGATGAATTTGCTATAACATGGAAGAAAAGGCTCCGATAATTGTTTTGTTCCATAAAATGGTCTCAACTATATACGATCATGAAGCCGTTTGCTCATGCATTTAGAGGGTTTGCATTATAGTTAGAAACTACCAACTTGGCGTTCAACTTAGACACAACAAAATAATTCTTGGATTGACTTCTCCAGAGTTCTCAAGACGATAGCTTGGGAACTTTGATTTCCTGATTAAAATTACTTGTTCGGCTTGAATACAAAAGGAAAAAATTACAGAAATTTATTTCCGTTTTTTCAACTTTAATTCATTTACTCAATTATTTCTAGACCTTCTACCTTATATTATTTATTTTGGGAAAATTATACATAAAATGGACGAGTATGTGGCTCTTAATAATTTATTGGACTGGCGTCGAACGTAAGCAACACAATTAAGTTTTGTTTGTAGTACATGGGAATAAATTAACGGTTGGCTTAGAATTTAATCTTATCATGTTTAAACGCCACTCACAAGCAGCCATATTTTGATGTCACCCCCTTAGGTATGGGTTTTACATTTTTAATGGATTGCTACAATCATGTAAACACCCTTTTGCCATATCGCCTGCCTGCAAATCCATATTTGGATTTTTTTAAAATTTGGACATTTTCTGATTTTTACCTGAAATTTTTCTTTTTCAAATGGGATTTAACAAGAGATTTTCAATCTTGCACGGGTCCCATCCCTGTAAAATTTGGTAAATTTTCACATTTTCTGAAACTCATTCCCAGAGCACTTGTAATCGCTGCTCAGCATGGAAAATGTTCAAAAATGTGTATATGCGTTCCTGCTTGTGACGGCAACCAGGATATAGCACTAAATAGCCCAGGTAGGACCCCTGGACTCTCGTCCCCAATACAGTAGAGATCATGTAGCGGTGGTAGTCGGAGATTCTGTATTTTTCCTCCGCTTACCTCTGAAGTTCATTGCAAAGTGCGATTATTTTTGCAGCCTAAAGTGAATTATTCTTGCACAATTACTAATGATATGCACCAAATCATTGTTTTTATATGGGAAGTTCAGTAAAAGAACCCTGCAGGTTAAGTTCTGAAATCCGAGAGGTTGGTAAAATAAGAAGAAGAAGAGCCTTTTTTTTCATCAATGCGTGACGTGTACATCTAATACAGGATTTTCACCTCTATTTGGTGTTGTCCACCGTATAGTGTATAAATATTACTACCTCATGTATCAAATCGGTTCTTGAGTTTTAGGACTTAAATCGACATAATGTATTTTACAATATATTCAATTGGTTTCACACGATTTGATTTTGGTTTCCAACCAAAGGTAATTTATAGAATTCGTGCAATTTTTGTATTCAGTTTACCCTGTTTCTGTAACTCTGTTAAAAATAATTAGAAAATATCTTTATTAGCATTTTCTGCCTGTTGCTTGTCAGTACCCGGGTATGTACGGGTATTGCCAATATTCTGGGTAAATTTTGGGTACGGGTACATTTCGGGTACGGGTACACTGTCCTTGAAATATTATCGGGTACAGGTACCGGAAACATGTACCCGGGTACATCGGATTCGGGTACGGGTAAAGGTACCGATTATCAATATACCCGAAGATTTGTTTGGGTACGGGTTCGGGAACCGTATTTTTGTACCCTGGCGATGCACTAACCCGGACTTTAAAATTTAACCCACAGAAATGAATGCAGATGGGGCAAAAAAAAATTATATTTGCAAATTCTGAGAAAATGATTTCGTAGAGATACAAACAATTTAAATAAATAAAAGTTACCAAAAATCATGTCTAGCCAGCAAGTCGAAACCTATATACGTGTTTGTAACACGGCAAAATCTAATTTATTCCCTCCATCAACTAAAATATAATATTAATCAAAATTTCAAAAAAAATAATTTTAACCAATGAAAACTTTAAATTGTCAGCCAAAACTAATCATTTAATTTTTTGTTGGAGATTCAAACTGTAAACAATGGCTTCAAAGGTTGTTCCATCAAATTTCTGAGAGTTTTTGCAACAAAAACCAAAACTGAATTTTAAAAAAATTCTATATAAAAAACTATTTTTAAATAAATTTGTATTTAAAAGAAATTAAATGTTGAAATAATATTGAAATTAAATTGAAATTTTATGTATCATAATCCATATAAATTAGGTATTCTTATGCGGATTTACTTGAAATGTGAACTTTGCTGGAGTTAGACGCCAATCATAAAATAAATCCACAACTCTTGAAACCACGTTTATAGTTTGTTAAGCTCTGGCGAAAGAGAATGAATGCTGAGTTGATCCGTCCGAGTTTCTCACAAGGTGTGATTTTCCAAAAAATTGAATTGACTTATTTTGGACTGGGAAATATTATAGAAATATTTAAGCGTAAATAATATTTTGCTCCACAGACAAACCTAATTGTTTTCATGGACTAATTTTTCAACTTTTCTTCACAGGTTATGGTTGCATATAAGTGTAATAAAAAACCTCAAAAAATCTCCATAATTTTTGGAACTTTTTCACTTTTTCATATTTCAGGAAATTTATACACATTTCACTGAACGGGTTGAGGTGTAAGTCATTTCTCAACATTAAAACTTAAGAATGTTAAAGAATTTGACTTCCGGTTCTACTGTGAACAACTCGGTGGACCCAGAGCAAAATAAATTGTTTTCAAAAAGTTGGGAATTCGTAAGATTGTATGAAATTAGGGGATGGGCTGGCAATTAAACTCGTAACTTTGTTTTTTTTTAAATTTCAGAATTTCCGTTTTATCGGTTTTCAGTCTATTGTGCAACCTAGGAACCTAATAGGTCAGCATATACTGTCACTTCGGACCGGCAAAATACACTTGAAATTTACTATCGGCGTCAGACTAGCACAGCACAGTGAAAATAAGAATGATAATTCCGAAATTGAAAAAAAATTATACATGAAATTAATTGCACGTAATTTTAACAACCCAGGTATAAAATATTATGTAGATAAAAAATTATGAAATTCAAAGAAAATCCATTAAAAAAAAGTCTAATTATAAAAGGAAATTCCTATTAATTTTCCTTGAAAGTGTCATGGTATCAAATATTACAAAAATAAAAATGCTCCTGGATTTCAGGAATAATATTTTGAATTTTTCCACGAATTATATTTTCCCCATACAATCAAAATTCAAATAAAAACCGTCTTAAGTGTAGGCCGTCTTAGAGAGTTTTTACTGTATTTGATTATTTTGGCTTTGTAGGAGTGTTGGAATTAAAAATTAAAGTGAACTTTGCTCTCTTCAATTTATTAATCATTTCTGTCGAATTCAAATTTTCCGTACAAATTAAATTCCAGAATGGTAAAATGTGCTGACGTAATACTTGGACGCCTTCAAACATTGAAAATACAAAACATAATGTGCAATTTTTGTTGTGATTATTTCAAGGATTTATCCTACTTCTGATTTCTTGAAAATATTTCACAAATTTACAGGTTAGAATATTCTTGTGGGGATTTCGAACTTGAGATGTGCTCTATACTCAAGCTATTATGCGTACAATCGTGTACAATAAAAAATCCAGAGAAACGTTCAGGTCGCTAGGCAGAAAGAAAGTTCTGTTTATATTCCCTAGAAAAAGTGGTTTAAACTGGGGAATATTACAATTGTCAGGGAAAATCAATTATTCAATTTACAATTAGTCAAACCCTTCAACGACACGAAAGGTCCTTCCACCAAAGTTTCTGAGAGTTCTAACGAAATTCAGTTTTTCTAACAAACCACAAAACTTTGGCTTTAAAAAATAATTTACAAGGCCACAGGAGTCATGTCATGTTGACTTTATTTAAGTTAGACGCCGATCGTGAAAAAACATGTAAAATAATAGTCCCTGCTTTAAGATTGTAAATATTCTTCTACTCTCTGGGAAAAGGCGGGCCCAGTAGTTTACTAGCCCTAGAATTTCATAGGCGTTGTTTGGGGATGCAGTTGACTTATTTTGGCATTATTGGAGCTACTTCCATTATTTTGCAGTACATTGGACTTTTTTAAGTTAATCTATTCATCATTTGCTAATTTCTTAACTACACCCAAGCTCCGTCCAACATTGGACTTCATCCCGATTAAACCCTTACAATAGCATGAGAGTATACGAGCGGGAGTTCCTATTTAAAGTGCCTAAACAAATTTTTTTAAAAATAACTTTTGAAATTAAAAAAAAATCCAAGTAATCCAGCTAATTTCAATTTTTTAGCTAAAAATAAAATTGACTCTCGAAAATCTGTTCTTTTGAAAAAACAAAATAGGGTTTTCATTGCAAATACTTTTGCATTACTGTTCTCTTCTTGCCAACATAAAATCTCTCCTGATGTTGTTTTTACTCGAACTACTCGGATGTGACCATCTGCACCTGGAAATATTTCAGTAATGACTCCTAATGGCCAATCAATCCGCTTCTGTACATCATTGCCGACTAAAACCACATCTCCAATAGGTAATTCAATTTGCTTAGTCTGCTATCTAAAAAAATCAGCTAACTTAAATATTCAGTACGGAACCTCTGCTTGATAAGATCTGACAACTTCTGTCTATACCTGCATCGTCGATTCAATGATTTGTGACCTACCGCATCTAGATCTGCTATCTTTTCTTCTTTCACATCCTTAAGGAAACTTGAGGGTGTGAGTGGCTTCAAATCTTCAATATCCTCAGAAACGTATGTCAAAGGCCTTGAATTTATGACTGACTCACAATCAGTTATGATAGTAAACAATTCTTCATAAGTCAAGCTTGCTTTTCCAAGAATCTTCCTTAAAATCTGCTTCACCATTCGGATCAAACGCTCCCACCATCTACCCCACCATGCTGCAGTCGGTGGATTTAAAATCCAATTGATTCTCTCTATACTTGCTTCTATTTAGATTTTGCTCCAATCAAGGCTTTGCAATTCCTTCCGAAGGCCCAAAATATTTCTTCCATTATCGCTATAAATCGTAGCTGGTCTACCCCTTCGTGCCACAAATCTTCGTAGTCCCAAGAGAAACGAATCAGTACTAAGAGATGTCACCAATTCCAAATGCACTGCTCTGTAAACTGCACAGGTAAACAAAAGAATGTAACATTTAGAACCACCACGTAAATATAACGGACCGGCAAAATCCAGACCAACTGTTTCGAAGACTGCCGAATCTCGTACTCGATCATTCGGTAACTGACAGGAACTGCTTTCACATCCTTTTCCATCAACTTTTCGACATCGAATGCAATTTCTCAAAACTGATTTAACAGTCGTCCTACCTTTCAGTATCCAGTATTTATTTCTAATTTCCAAGAGAACCGTTTGTACTCCTGCATGGTTTAACTGACGATGATAGTGGGTAATTATAGCAGAAACAACTGGATGGGATGACGGAACCAGAATGGGATTCTTGAAATCTTCAAAATCCTCCTTTCTCTGGATTTTCGTCACAACACGAAGAAGTCCTGTATCATCCTTCAATACTGCAACGCCATTACAGATCCCATCTCGAACTACTCCGAATGATTCTTTCTGTAATATCCGAATTAACATCAATTCAGCTTCCAGTAACTCAGTCACAGTCAAATTCCATTTGATACAATCTCCGCCAGTCATCCAAGCTCGAAATCGTAGAAGCCAAGCGATGTCACGTACCATAGTTTCGTAGTCATTTGTGTAATTACAATACCACCTTAATCCAGGTTTCGAAGTTGATATGAGAATTTGGACGGATTTCCTCTTCTCCTCACACACTAACTTCTCATCTGTTTCTGCGATTCCGGATGGCCAAGAACTTTCTTCCTCTTTTAACCAAGATGGCCCTTCCCAACATACAGACTCAATCAGTTTTTTCGGGCTACATCCTCTTGAAGCTAAATCAGCAGAATTCATAGACCCTGGAACATGCGTCCAATTACATGGATTAATTAAACTTCGAATTTATTTGACTCTATTACCGACAAAGGTTCCCCACTGTTCCCCTCTTTTAATCCAACTCAAAGCTGTGGAGGAGTCAGTCCAACAATAAACTGGAACTTGGGCCATTTCTTTCAATTTTTGGATACTATTTAACAACCGAGATCCAATGAGACATCCCAATAATTCCAACCTTGGTATTGTCACTTGCTTCAAAGGACTGACACGACTTTTTGCCTGCACGAACTGAATACTAACTTCATTTTCAACTTCCACTCTGAGAAATACAACAGCTGCATAGCAAAACTGACTCGCATCGGTAAATAAATGAAGCCTTTTGTTTTCTCCACGATCAAACTGTAGACATCTTGGAACTTTAATTTCTCTCAGCAAAGTAACATCTCTGAACCACTTGTAAAACCTTTTACTCAATTCTTCCGATAGTTGCGTGTCCCATCCCGATTTCTCACTCCAAGTTTCTCGTAATAACAATTTGGGATGAATAGTAACAGGTGACAGAAATCCCAACGGATCATATAGCCTTTGCGCTACACTCAACAATACACACTTCGTAACTATATTCACTCCTAGACCAACATCTACAGTGAAACTCAATGTATCGCAAGACTTGTTGCATTTTAAACCCAAAACCTTTGACTCTTCATTTGGCTGCTCATCTCCACTATATTCCCACTCTCTCAATTATAAAATTCCCTTGAGCTAGCAACTCCGTTGACTTTTATCTATAATTCGCCAGCTCTGCCATCTGACTCACACTGTCAAGCAAATTATCAACGTAAAACGATTCTTTCAACCTTTCAGCAATATCAGCGAACTCTTGTGGGCAATTGTCAAAATGATGAAGGAGTACTGCTGCAAGCAGGAATGGGCTACATACTACACCAAAAACAACACGGCAATGTCTATACACCCGTATCCTCTTCTCAGCTATGTTCTCCCACCATAGGAACCTTACAAAATCTCGTTCACCTCTCTTCAAGCTCATCTGCAAGAGGGCTTTAGCAATATCAGCGCCTACTCCAAATCTCCTCAGTCGAAATTGTAACAAGGCTTGAGTTACTCTTGTGATTAAATTTGGCCCCGTAGCCAAACATTCGTTCAACGCAGCTTTACCTCTTCCCTTACATGAGGCATCAAAAACAGGCCTGACCTTTGTGGTGTTGCTAGTTTCTTTAATAACTGCTCGATGAGGAAGATAGTAACCGAATTTACTAACCTCATCGTTTTGAACTTCCTCAATTATTCCTAAGGCCTCCCACTCATCAAAAACATCTTGGTAACTATCCAGTTTATTTCTTGACTTCAAATCTTCAGTCGCTTTGATTAACCGTCTCTCTGCTATAACCCGATTTGACGAAAGTTCTGGGTGACCCTCCAACCAGGGTAACTTAACTTCATAGCGGCCATCAGAATTAATTTCAACCGTTTTCTCAAAATGTTCCAGTGCAGCAGACTCTAGCTCTTCCTTGGACTTGTCTTCAGTTGAATCATTGATCCCTATCGTCTTTAGTCTCCAAAGATCTTGGATAGAAGTCTGTGCTGACAATAAGGAAGACACAAGCATTGAACTTGGATTTGATTTTGGTAACTTCTCCATCAAAGTCCAACCTAATTTCGTTTCCATTGCTACAAGTCCGCATTTCAGTTCAACCTTGTTCACAGTCATCAATTTGCCGTAAGCGTCAGCACCAATAAGAATATTTCAATAGTTAAAGGTGACTCTGACTTGACATCTGAGAGCTTAATATTCTGATCAGTTAACTCTTTCATCCAATGACCAGGTGGAATTCTTGGTATTTCTCCGCAAATAGTTTCCTGATCCATTACTTCGAGGTTGCCGCTATAGGACTTTTCTATACTTCCTAATCTCACCACGAACTTGGAGAAACTTTCTTCCTTCGATATGAAGCCACCAAACAAGGAATGAGTAAGAATTTGATTTCCTGTGCTCCTAAGCCCCAATTCATTAGCAGTACTTTTCAAAATGTACGAGTTGTGCGACCCGCTGTCGAAAATTACTCTGGCTACTTTTGTCTTGTCTTTTCCTCTTAGTTCAACTATAACTGTCTGCAATGAAACACCAGGAGTAGCTGCTAAGTTTGACACTGCTTGATTAATAGGAGGAACCTGTTTCACATCCGATTCTTTCTCCGATTCAGATTTTTGTGTGCACTTAACTGAGTAATTTTTCTCCCCGCATCCGAAGCACTTGGATTCTAAATTACAGTTCTTCTGAATGTGGCCCGGCTTTAAACAGGCTGCACAAACTCCAGCTTTCTTGACATATACCATTATTTATTTGAAAGGCATCTTCTTAGTGACAAAACATCTCCCTTTTACAGAAGACACAGGGAGTTTTCTTATTTTCACCAACCAGCAAACTTGACGCCGTAGGTAAATCTTCCTTTTCCTTCTTGTCTTTTTTATTTTGAACTCCAAAACCAGTGCGTGCCAATTTAATGCGTTCTTCTCCCTCAACCTCAGCTCGGAGAAACGACATCAAATTCTGAAGACG
>JAQFXU010004662.1:0-13060 GCA_034693705.1 Spatulosminthurus flaviceps | reverse complement strand
ATACATTTTTTGTTAATCTTTACTTTTAATGGTTTAAGAAGTTGGAGGGGCTGTTGTGTTTGTTGGGGTTCCAAAGATGTGGTTAATGTTAATGTGGTTAATGAAGAATCTGAGACAAATAATAAAGCCTAACAATTATTTTTGGTATCTTGAGGACAGAAAATTCAATATGACTGCTGAGTGATATAAAGTTATTTTTCGAATTGATCTTCTATCTTGCCAATAAGTTTGAATTATTTCATAGTTGCAATAATTAGTGGAAGGTATACGTATACACGAAAATCCCCAGTTTCAGTCCTGAATTTGCAAATTATTTACAGAATGTCGTACTGCTGTTCCAATTTTTACCAGACCGTTGCTATTGCATTCCAAACTGTGACTGTAAGCGCCATCAAGTGCACAACACAATGGAATACTGGTAAACTGGGTGTATACCTGTACCTGTGCATAAAGTTATTGCTCACGTCAGGGAGCCCGCAATCCGACAGGGGACACATAATACTGACGCGAAACATTTTCAGGGCCTTGCAATATTGCAGTGGATGCTCCTCTGCATTCTGCAAACGTTCACAGAATGAACTGTGTAAGTATTATATAGTAAACCACAATTAGTGTGGGATTATCTTAGGCTAGATTGTTAAGCTCATTGTCATTTAAATTCGCATATTTGCAAATATATAATTTACATTAACACGTGATTCGATTTGTTTAGCTTTACTACTGTTATGAAATACCGAATACAAGTAATTAGTTTGTGTGCGGGGGAATTATTTACTTTTAAGATACCCCCTATAGTTTTAATCTTCGGTTTATTAGGCATTATAATGCATGTATTGGACGTTGGAAAAACGTAGGCAGGAAACACAAGTCAGGAGAAGATATTTATATACGTCAATGGTAGTTCTCAGTAGTGACTCATTGTCAGTCAGTGTACATGTACATATACAACAAAAGTCTGAAAAACGATGTTAGCTACTATAATTGCCGCCCAAAACTATAATAATAATATTCAGTAGTAATTGCATTTTGAGTAGTTGGATTTGTCTTTGATTGGAGTCTAAACTAAAGTGAATTAATAGATAGTAATTAAAGAGGTCTGAATGCGAATAAATTATACATAGTAAAGTATAGCCATATTATATGTAGTGTCGATGAGAATTGAGTTCAGCCGACGTTGAGTACGGAAATCGAGGCATAGCAAGTTTACGGAAGAAGCAGTGAAAATAGAAATTAGGTTGAATTAGGCAGTTAATCAACTCATATCGAATACTGAGTCGCGAATCAATTTTGAGTCACCAAGAGAGTCAGTAAGTATAGGACGATGGTTTAAAGAAATTATTGGATGTGTGTAGCCTGTAGTTATGGTTGTGAAATAGTCATCGATGGTTCAAGAATAATTTGTAATACAATTATTACTATTTGTATTTATGAATCTGTCTTTTTTTTTAGGCGAAATGAAAATCTCCAACGACATTTGTTTTTCAAGAGGAAGGAGCAATAGTAATTACCGGCGAATTGTCTCGGGCCTATCGAGAACTGAACTTTCAAGTTTGAGTGCTCGCGACTCACATTCGAGACGTCTGGAAGTAGTCCGAGCGGAAGTGGCTGAAAGCCTTATTCGGCAAAGACTCTTAAACTTACTGAAATCTGACAGCGTAGGGATGGCGGAGAAAACGAGAACCAGGGTGGGAACTAGTAAAGAGGAGGCTTTGGAGGTAGTATTGAAAGTTGCGAATCCTAAAGAAAACCCGGCGTTTCCAACAGAAGATGAAGGAGTTGATTTCAGCTGGATTTATTCCTCAGGAAATGAAGAGGTTCTTGGAAATTACAATCCTTTAACGGATGAAAGTGATGATTGTCCTGGAATCAAACTGATTTTAAGTCCATTTACGTTAACGAAAACAACTTGCACGGATGAATTGAAGGAAGTTGAGGCTGTGGTTGAGAAGGCAACTCTACCGACGACCATGTACCCCTCCAATGTGGATGTAAAATCCCAGCAAAATGTTTTGATTCCTGAATCAGGAAGTATGTCGATTGATTATGTTTCTGGTACTGAATCGGATTCTGATTCGGAAATAGAAATGGGACTGATTGATGAGGATGAGGACGATGACGATTTTTGAAGGGATGTGTATTTAAAATTATTATGTGGAGATGTTGCAACTCCGGCGTTAAGTCAAAGTGATGTTCAGTTCCTCCAATTCAATTCAGATATAGTTAATTTAATGGCTATATTTTGGGCATTTGTTGCGTATTTTTTCTGATTTTTACAGAAAAATAGCTTTGCTATTGACACTTGAAGTTCAATTGAGGCTCTTATATGTGCTAGTGAATTCGTATTTATTTTCGCCTTTTTTGTGTAGCATTTAGAAGCCAAAATTTGGCAAGAAATTTTTCCGTCTAATCATTTCTTCCTTTATTTGTATATAATAGCTCAGGTTCTCCAGTAGCCTCAGAGCTTAGGCTACTTTTTGTATGATTTCAATCAATTACTGAAATGCGTAGTGATGCTTTCTTTGTGCGGCTTTCAGTGTTTCAGGGCGTCATTTATTTCTGTTGAGATTATTAAGCAAGAATAACTAGTTTGTATACTCCTAAATGTAGAGAAATAAATAATAGTCGATTTTATGTTTTTTTATAAATGTGATTGGTTTGTGCTCATTGTTTATTGAATCCTTTAGTTTCTTTGTTTCTAAAACAGTTTGTTATAGTCTTACGAAGTAGAAGTAGCATTACCTCTGTAAATTGCGTAACCACTGAAAATGCTTGTTGAACCGACACCCGTTGACAAATATTCCTTCGTTGGTAAATGACATGCGGATGCTTTGCTTCCATTGTTGGCGTAGAAATAGTCGCTACGATGTAACCACCAGTGCTGCACATCTTCGTTTGGCTTTTCATATTTGGGATCCATCACGCGTTTTCCGCTGGTGTAATTGACTGCAGAATGATCCCAAAGCTTTTGGCAGAGATTACAGAATTTAATTCGATGAACTACCCGATACTTCTCTTTCCATAGGAAATACTTCAAGTATTCCTCGGGATGAAGGTCTAAGTATTGAATATACTGGGCAAGTTTTCTAACTGAAGGAAACTCACGGATGTCTATGTACGATCCTGGGGGAGCAATTTGACTGTAATTAACATCTCCATAGACAATTGGAACCATGTGATATTTTAACGCTTGGAAGAATTTTTCCGATACGTAGTCCACGCAAAGGGAATTTTCGAAGGATAAGTAAAATTTGTATATTTTTCCTACTTCACTGTAGCAACCGTAAGGATTTTTGCTTCTTGGGGCTTTGCAGGAGAAATTACCACAGGCGCCATAGATGCTAATCGGAATGAATTCTTGAAGTTTTGCCACCAAATTTTCACGCTGCCCTGCAGTTGTGCACCGGGTAGCTATCCACCCCACCAGTTTTTCTTTTCCTCGTAAGTACTTATGTTTATATTTCAGTAGCATTTTTTGAGGAAAGCTGAATAGTCTGTAATCTGCAGTGGTCGAGGAATGAATAGTGAAGTTATATGGACTAACATTTTTTTTATTTTCCAGAATCCCGTAAGGCTCTGGAACATCCGAATCTAGCCGGTAGGTAAAGGTCCAATTAAATACATTCTTTGGAATGAAGTCCCAGTTTGAAAGATACACCGGAGATTCCATTGTGTAGAAGATAAAAAGCTGGTTACTTCGTACTCTTGTAGGAATTCTTTCTGTACTATTTCTATTTCAATTTATTTGTAGCGTTAGTATTTAACCATTTCAAAAATCAAATTATGTTTGATCGTTAGTATACCCTTCCAAATCCCGGGCATGAAAAATTAGTGCATCAGCTTCATTCAATCTAGTTTTGTCGTCAATTATCTCGCAAGGAAAAGAACAGTTCATCCAAGATAAGTCATCCAGGAGGTAATATCCGGCCTTACCAGAAACAAACCACATTCGTGTCCATAAAAGGATTTTCGGTTTACTAGAAATGACGCTGCCTAAGTTGATTTCGGGCACTGAAAAAAAACAAAATATTCTTAATCACGAAATTAAAATGCCTTTGCTTAGTACATATCGTATGGTTCTTTTGGTACTGAAACCGAATTTTTGATGGCAGAGTTTTGAAATTCTTAATTGTTGTAGTTCTTATATTCCCGTAACTGATTGTGAGAAGTGAAACACACCAATTCGTGGATCAACATATTTTATTGACTCCTTTGTCGTAGAAAATTGTTCTCAATTTCTGAAATATAGAACGAAGCTATAAACTCCAACTTACATGTGTTAAAGGGCAAATACTGAGGTGAAAATGCTGGATGTTCATCAGAGTGCCAGATGAAGTATGTAAACAGAAGAGACTGTAAGGTCATAGCTAGTGCAAATATTGCCCATTTGCTAGCTTCGCTATTAAACATAATGATCTTATTTACTGTTTTTACGCTACTATGCAAACGCACACCGAACAAAATGAAGTTCGTGAGGCTATAAGTTGACGGTACCGATTGTCAGGGCTTGTAAAGAAAGGTGAGTTACATTGTGTCATTTCAGTCTTATTTCCTAGTAATAGATACAAATATAAATATAATCCCTCGAAAGTGAAAGCTACGAAATCGGTTGCTTTGTGTTTTGGTGAATACGCGAGTAAATACAAGTAAACAGTACCTTCCAAACACCATTCTTTTATTATTCACAGTTATTCAATAGTGAATAGAATTTAGCTGCACGGATGTAAATAATTATGCATGTATGTACGAATATTCTTAATATTTATTTTTAGTCCAAAAAATAAACAACGTCGCAGTACAATAATAACCACGATGTGTGTTTTCTAAGATCTAGCTGTAGCATTGTGTGCCATCGCAAAACTTCAGGAAGTGTAGAGAAATTCGAACGTGAAACTGGACAGAACTGATTTGGGATGCTACTCCAGACAAGGTGATGTGGTAGGTACCTTTCCTAGAAAATTTCTGACCATGATTTATGCACATTTTGGTGACATTGGTGTAGGTGTTAACTTCCATACATACGTGATAATATTTCAGAAATTTTTATGATCGACAAGGGATTTTGTTCTAAGCGCATCCTCCCCAGCCCCATTCCCAAATTAATAATTCAGACCGGTTCCAACAACGTTCCGATATCAAATTTCTATTGTACATCAAATCATATTTTCTCGTTACAATTCTAATCATAGGATCATCGGATGAAGTGTGGAAATGTTATCCGGATCTGTCTTGTTGGTTTTACAAGGCCGTCAATCGCTAATAAAAATGAGAAAATTATTCTAACCTTCACTTTTAGTGCTTTCTTTGTGCTCAACCGTCGATTGGAAAAGAGAGAGGGAGAGAATACCTGCGCTCAAGTGTAATTATGAATTACTATTCGCACCCAGTATATTTTAAACGAATTTTTTCGTACTAATTTGCTTGTTACAGGTTACAGTACGTTGATAATGAGCCAGTGTTGTAAATGGGAAGTTATTTTTGTCTGAATTATCAATTCATGTAGACAAACAAGTGATGAACTTGACAAGCAAAAATCAATTCAGAAAAATTGCAAAACATGGAATGCACTTATAAGTCGGATTTCTTACAAGGTAGGTGTTTTTAATTATGTAATCCTGAACATTATATATTGTAGGTTTGCTCATTGTCAGTTCATATATCGTACAGTAAAAGTAAGGGAATTCCACTATGTTGAAATGAATGCCAATTTCAGAGCCTACCATATGTGTTCGCGTGCTCAGGTCTATATAAGGAATGCATTATGCAGCAATAATGTCACAGTGAGCATGAGAAACTAACCAAATCCTAACAAGGAAAATATATGGTAAGGTTTTTATTCATGTAAACTTCAACTTTGCAATCGCTTCTTTATGTGCATGCGATAAATGACAATGATGTGCCACAAGAGCAACATAAATAAAAGGATCATCACTTTCCCACCAAATGTCAGAATACGAGAAATACTGTATAGAAAGAATTTCCTTAAAACAGGTAGGATTACTTGGCTGAGGATAAATCAAGTCGATGTGAAAACACCCTATATCACCCATTACTTAATTGTAAGTTGTTAACAAACTCTAATGCTTGTACATCAGGTGATAACTTCAGATTCAGATACTATGTATAAGTTTATATGGATGAAGCAACATAAACAAAAACGAAAGCATTTATAATGGAAAAACTATTAATAAAATTCTTCTTTATTAGTGGTGATCTTATATGAATGTCTTTTGCAGTCACATTCACTTATTACACGGGAATGAATGACAAACACAGTGTCAGGTTGTTCTTTGGATATTGTACATAGGTAAAATAAATGCTACAATGTCCAACTAAATTACAGTTAAGGTGGGACAGGTTCACAGACATGGATTACAAATTATGCAAATGTTTTTAAACGCTACCTTTTGCTGCAGCCCATTTGTGATTGCATAAGACTTTGTCGTTCCATTCCATTGTAAATATCACAAGAAATAGTTGCATATGACAAGGTACATTTTTGACCTCATCACCATACATACACACTTTAGTAGAGGGCGATTTTGCACGCTATCGAATGTCTTGTACATATGATATATGTGTACACATTTGTTTTGGTGTTATCGTATACCTCCAAAATAAGGGGATGAAAATTCAGGGGAATCATGACCATATGTCTATCAGTATGACCGTACGTGAACCCTTTCCCTTTCACGTGGTGGCTGAGTAGAATGAATTCATTATTATTATTTGTAGGGTAGCGGTTAAAGAATTTGATTTTGGACATTCCTAATCATCATCTGTATTGCTTTACAGCTCTTATAATTAGGGAAGCTTTAGTGCTTAAAAATACAGCGCCCACGGTCATCTATGCAGTTTATTTAGCCGACGTAATTTGTAAAAATGGTTCAATAGTTATCAGAACGGGAATGAGTGACAACAAAGCGACCTTATAGATTCAAAATTTTTCCTTAGTGTACATACAACTATAGTATTTTATATTTTTGGCGAAAAATGTATCAATAAAAATGCTCCTAACGTTCCGAAGCTCTTGGTGAAGTGACTTAAAATGAAGATTTCTTTGGTTTTAGTTTTACTAGTAGTGACAATTTTGGTAACACTATGTGTAGACAGTGGTGATACACTCTACCCGTACGCAGTAAAGGGTTTTGTGAGGGATGTGAAACGTAAACCTCATTTATTCATTGGGACATTAGCCCTGAAAAAGTTTGTTAAACTCAAGTTAATTAAATTAAAGTTTCTTTTATTCAAAAAACTCAAAATCAAAATCAAGAAGAAAATCAAGCTTGCCCTCATTTTTTCTCTTCTCCGAAAAATCAAGCGGAGAGTGATCGGGCACCGGCTGATTGGCAACCGTGAGTTTTATTATTAGATTATATGTGTTACTTATACGTGTTAATAATGGATCCCTTAGAATTGCGATCTTGGGCTTGTAAATAATAATGAATGTTTTTCATATGATTGCTGCAGGAAATAAACGTCAAATTGAGGACTACGTGCCATACTCTCCTGAAGAATTAAATGAGGTCTATGAATACGAGGACTATCAAGATTTACCTGGAAGGGAGCCTTCCGATGAAGAAATGATGCCTTATTTAACCATGGCTAGTGAACTAGACACTGACTCTTGTCTACCTAAAGGCGTCTGCGAGGTCGTAGCCAGAGGAAATGGGACTCATCTTAATCATTTTGAAAATATGATTTATGACCTTTATGGGTAATTTAAATTTTTTATTTATTTTTTATTGTTGTCCACAGTTATTCTAATTTTGTTTACTTATCCAAAATACATTCCATAAAATGGGAGTCGAATTTGTGGCATGTATAGATATTAGAAATACAGGGTTATAAATTTTACAGGGTTTCGCAGTATGCAGCAATGTTTAAATGTTGAAAGTAAAAGTATTTATATGGTTGCTACGGTTGTCCCATTTCTAGAATAGGGTTGTTGCACATACTGCGCGTACCTGCACTTGATTGCTTAATGATGTAGAATCGGTATAATATAGTTTGCTTAAGAACCGGGAGTAGTGCAATCAAGACGTCTATAGGTTATGGGCTTGTAGTAAACAACAACAATGGGTAGCAATCAGCGTGAACTCAATTAATTTGTTGTACGTGGACAGGTAGAGTCAGCTCACCTTTTTAGGATAGTAATGGTTGTAAGCTGCAATCTGCAATACAACTGAGCTCCAATCATAATAATAGTTTCATAATGTCATAGTTGTAATACCTTCAAACCATTTGAGGAAATTGGCTTATCTATGTGTTTGTGTTGTATCTGACTATGTATTTCAGGGAAGGAAATTACCCTAAATCTCCCAGAGAATCGCCATTGTATCCTTATGAGTACGCCGCTTACATTGGTAAAACAAGTCAGGATGTAAGAACTTGTGAACAAACTTTCAATTCTTGTTCTGAGCAGCCCAAAAAGTTGAACCAGTTTATGGAAACAGCGTTTACTACGGAGATGTGCGACTTCCCAGATGATCAAGTTTACGCCAGTAGCAATAGTGCAGCACCATCTTATCCTGACCTACATTCAGATTATGAGACAGTGAGATCCCCACTTTACTCGCAGCAACCTTTTTATACATCCCAACCTTTACAGAGACCGAGGGGTACAATCAAATTTGAGTAGTACTAAGGAAGGAGACTGCTGTTAAATGTTCATTATCAAGTGAATTATCTTGTACTTGATTGAAAATTGAAAATCAGCTTGTGGTAACACGTTAACAATTACTTCTAAAATCAAGCTTAACATTTCCTTAATCAGGGATGGACACTAGTTGGAGCAAAACTGAAATACACAAGTGACACAAGTATTAAATTTTCATACAAAGTCGTTATAGTACATATTACCTTATTTTCATAACATTGAGCTTTTAAAATATACAAAGCATTACAAAAGTCGTGTTTAAAATAAACTGTCTGATCTGGAAATCCTTCCTAACCAAGAGCGTTCTTATTTATTGTAGCAAGTCAGGAACATGGAACATATATAGCTGCAATTTATCATTCCTCGAAAGATGCAATAAACCATGCCTCCATAAAAAATCAAGTTTGTGCATCACTTTATCCAATTGGTCATGACTAATTGGCGGACGTGCCCAAGCCAAACTTTGCAATGAATAAGTAAGTATACACAAAGCATAGATGATTAATGTTGAATTTTGTAGCTGCTGTTGCACGCATGCAAATTGTTATTTAATTTTAAGGCGATCAGTATTAATAATTTTATGGAACTTCCCCAATCAATTATGCCTACTATACACAATTGTCTCCGTCTGTGACTTTTTCTTCATGCACTTTTTCAATTTTTATGAAACGTGTAAGGAAGTATTACTCAATATCTATATTTGAAATTTATGCAAAAAATTGTCATGATCCATGATTTCAGTGCACCTAGATTTCTTCGGGCAATTTACATAACAATTGCATCGTATTTCTTAATACAGCGTCAACTATTGACTTCAATTGTTTGCCGAGCTGTTATATGCTCATCTAAAGCTGTAACTAATTAGTCGGTAAGGTAGGACCAAAAGTTGTCATTAAAGGGGGGTTTTTATTTGTACACAAGTTAAAACCAGTTTACTGAAGGAATCTACCAAATATTTAGAACGGAAAGGTGGGGTTCTAGGTCTCTACTTATTATTATTCATTTAATACATTACTCTCCCCTGCTTGGAAAACACTAAGCTCCTACAACCGCATAGTATTGGATTCATTAGTTCATAATCGGTACCTATTAGCTAAGTTATAAGGTTACAATCTGTGCACTAACGGGCTTCGAAAATCTTTAGAATTCAGGCTGATGAACGGAAAACTAAACATGAAGTATATACGTAAAAGATAAATGCACAGAAATGCATAGACTTTTTATTCGATAAAACTAACCGGCTACATTACAAATTTAAAAGAATAGCTTTAAAAAAATAAATAATCACTACACACTAAAATCATAGAGTTTCATTTGGCATTATGTAAGCATAAACGGCTAGTTCTAGCAGGGAGGCAATCAAAGTCTTGGTCATTCATTGTGGCCTGTGCTTGCTGGCTAACATACCTTTCCAGTGTTTTCAATTGCTTTGGCAGTTGTTTGACTATTGTTTCCATTTCTTCTAAACTGAATTTACTTGCTTTGGCTATTAAACAGGCACTGATGGTGTTGCCATAACTGATATTACTGGCAACAAGTTCTGGAAAAAATATTTTTTAAGAATATCTACAATTCCTATAATTATAAATTCCCGGAATTATAAAATTTACGGTTCCATTTAAAAAAAATACTTACGGTATGGATAACCCCTGATTAAAGTAGGCCATGCAGATACCGCCACCGGTAAACCACCACCTATCTTAACGGGCTTTCTTGCAAAGGGAATATTGGCATGGATGAACCACCCAGGGGAGATTCTTGGTAATTTAATTAAACGACATGGTAGCTTCCCCACCAAGCTAAAATCATAAGTGGCGTAGCAGTCATCAAATGACATGGATAAACCCGTTGCAGTTTCTTCCAAACTCGATATGAGATTTTCATCGTCATCATATTTATGTACAGGAGTCTGAAAATAATTTCCTTATTAATTTTCCCCATTACCCCGCCCCCAGTCAGAAATAATATTATAAAAAAATTAACTAATTTCAGAAATAATTCACCTGGGTCTCAATAAGCACCATCCTATTGGATAATTCTCTTTTGTACGGAAACTTAGTTACTGTGTAACCACAAGGCATTTTTTCGGGTACTTTATCACCTCTTGCAAGGAGAACTGTTTCCAAAGATTTGGTATAAATACTGATGAGAATGGCTGGAATTGGTACATTCGCCATATTCCTTATGGTTTTTAAAGTAGCACTAGACAACTCTACTCTGGCTAGATGGCAATGCTCTGGTATACCTTCGTCCAATTCACCTATGCTCCCGAAGGCTTTCATATCCTCATTTTTTCGAGATCGACTTAATCCTATAATAAAAAATTACAATAATCATTGTATATACATGTAAAGACAAGAGGCAACATAAATAATAAAAGGAGATAGTAAACCAAACTAGTTCAGCCAACCTACGATTTTTAATCCCTGAGCTTACCTACTTAGCATTATCCGCAGAATGACAAGTTAAAACTTACGTTTTATTAAAGCCCAACCCATGTACAAGTAAACTTTAGCATCAAAAAGAAATCTTGTTTGCCATGGTACAGTATTTACCAGTGGGTTCAAAATATACGGGAAAGGCTTGATAGGTGACAGTTTCTCTGCTATCAATGTAATCAATGCCAGTCCATCGGAATAGCCATGATGGAATTTCAGAAGGATACCAAAACGCTTGTTCTCAATATTCGGAATGTAAATTACTTCCCATTGAGGCTGTAACTCCCCCAATTCATTACTCAAACCATCGATGATTTGCAGTAGCTGCTTTCTACTCACTGGTTTCTCCGAGGTGATAGTTCGACAATGATTTGCCCAACTGAAATTCTCATCCTCTTTCCAACAAAAATAGCCACATTGCTAGAAATTCCCATTCCCATTATTATAGACAATGAATTCAAAATTAAAAATCATCATAATTTTTAATTGCAATTAATAATTTAATGAATCGAAATTTCTGTAAATTATATTGATTAACCTTCGTAATAATTTGTCGGATTTTCCGCCCATAAGCACCCTTAGCCCCGTCATTTAAAATATTACTCTTGACAAGCTTCTCAAATTTCTGAATGTCAAAAGGAAGTTCATACTCCAACAAAGTCCGCACATAAACTTTCCGTAAATGGCAAAATATACCATCCTTGCCATCACTCACTAGTCGCACTTTCCCATGAAACTTCAACCGCAAATAGCAAGTGACAAAAAGTCGGACAATTTCATTCGTCCCAAACACAATAATCACAACAGGTAATATCAGAAATATTGACACAAAAATTGACACGAGAATTTTTAGCGGCTCGTAAACTAGGTATGTCACTATTGAAGAACACCGGCTCATTTCATTCACAATATATTACAACCTTTATTTTTGTACTCGCTCAGATCAACACAAGGACAATGGTAATTGTGTATTTTAATTTCCAAGTATTCTTGAAGCATCTAAATATTTTCATAGCTTTGTTTGCCTTTGACGCAAGCGAGGCAAATTATATGGCTTGCAATAACAGTGACAGTAAAATTACAAGTGTAAATCAGTCTTCCCCTATTTTTGTCATTGACAATAAGTATACACTTTTACTATGAAAAAAATTGTACAAGTGCTGTGGATTGTCTATATTATGGTAACGGAATATCTTCCGTGGCAGTGAACGGCTCTGGCTGTGAATGAAAACTGTAGTGAGTGTGCAAATTTAAACCCAATAAATGTTTTCAAGGTAAATCCTTAGATTAATACTAGTATGGTATTCACTATATGACTTGGTGGCTGTGGGCAATCGGCAACATACATTTTTTCCTATACTAGTTCAATACAGCGTAAGTATACATGCATATTTACAAAAAGTATACGAGTCCGCATGTATTTAATATTGACTGGCCAGAGGATCCTGATGAGGAGAGGAGGATTAAATGCTATGAACTGTGAAAAATGTAACACACACATGACGAGGATCCAAAACACAATCGTATTGATAGATAGGCACTGGGTGGTTTAACTATTGCCTTTATACTGCATGCTGTAGTATAGTATAATATACTATATGCGATCGTAAATTATCTCTGGATATTTGATTTAATTATATACATTGAGATCGAGCAAAATACAGGCAACCTACTAGTTGGTTCTTGTGTCTTATACGCACACTTCTCACAAATATATGCATTCACAAGTGCAATATTTTTTTCCCATGGTATGTAATTACATCCATACTTGAAAGCAATCATTTGCCTTTGAATGGAAAGGTTCCATTCAAGAAGATTACATTGACTTTGTAGTACTTGTACTTACATATATAAAAACATAGGGAAATAAACCTGTTTCAACTTAATCTGCATTAGGGGCTGTCCATAAAGTACGTCACCAAAAAATCTCAAATTTTGGACTGACCCATCCCACGGTCATATTGTG